>OY992883.1:29636956-29769456 GCA_963921405.1 Cepaea hortensis | reverse complement strand
TTTAGGTGAATTCATCTGTTTCTGTGTGTGTCAATAGGTGTGTGTGTGTGTGTGTGTGTGTGTGTGTGTGTGTGTGTGTGTGTGTGTGTGACATTGCGAAAGCAAGCTCTCGTTTCTTCTTCGGTCTCTCCCGTCAGTTAGAAATATCTGGCAACGATCTGAATCACTCAACACGCAACAGATCAAACGAAAGATTCACATGGGTCGTTTCTGGGACGATATCTGAAAAAAGATATGTTCAAGTGCACATAAATGTTCATACATTGCACACATACAGTGGTGTGAACATGCTCATAGGTTAACTACACATTTTAACGATACTAATAGTTAGAAATAGCACCTCGCACGGTATATAGTGTACTTTTCTGCAATGTTGTGTTAATAATTTTTTGGTAGCACTTGAGCTCTAATATATATATATATATATATATATATATATATATATATATATATATATATATATATATATATATATATATATATATATATATATATATATTCCACTTATCTTTTACAGGACATTGCAATCAACACCAGCATTTTTCAGCATTTTTCAGCTGCTGTTGATGTCTTGGCAAGATTTACGTACAACAGTTAGCCATTGCTTTCTGAACGACCGGCTCACATACCTTCGTAAGTAATCAACGCGACGCGATCTACTGCCGAATCTCGCGCAGCTGTATTTCGTACGAGAGTAAACGGGATTACGAACAGCATCGTTAACAATTCGCCAAGGAGTCCTATATATATATATATATATATATATATATATATATATATATACACACACACACACATACATACACACACACACAAGAACAGTGAATGCATGGTGAGAACAACTGGAGGACACTCAGAATCCTTCACCATAAGATCCTGAGTACGACAAGATTGTGTCCTGTCCCCTCTCTTTGTCATAACCTATATAGACAACATATGTAAAGAAACCAGCAAAGCAGAGACCACAAGAACACCGCATGACGAGAACACAGAAGCAGAACCATCTGCAAATTACATCATTAGAGAACTCCTGTTTGCGGACAACCTAGCACACATACCAATATCAGAAGCTGAATTACAAGACCACATGAATAGTCTAAACGAAATGTGTAGGGAACTCATTGGACAAATGGCACCAATATTAAAGAACAAACATGTATCAACAGTTACTAAGAAAGCACTTTACAACACAATCTTCCTATCAACTCTACGCTACCAATGCCAAACCTGGACAATGCCAGAAAAAGATAAAAGAAAAATCACAACAACAGAAATGAGATTCTTGAGAAGAATACTAAATGTATCAAGAAGAGATAAGATCAAACATGAAGAAATCAAGACTAAAGTTGGGGTTATAGCAGCGCTGGATTTTATTAGAAAGCAGCATGTCAAATGGTATGGCCATGCAACTAGGTTACAAACTAACAGTATACCACAACAAGCAATGATGTATAGACCAAATGGAAGCAAAGGAAGAGGCCGACAACGTAAACGTTGGACGGAGGGAATAGCAGAGCCCATGGGAATATCGATATATGAAGCCCACAAGCGGGCATTATCCCGCTGTTTATACTTCACCTCAGCACCGCAAGGTACAAGAGGAACATGATGAGATGAGATAAGATGAGAAGCTATTATGAATTGGAATGTTGCCAAGAAGTACCGCTCTGGGAATGTCACAAGCCTTGTGGGAATGCAGTTCGACCCTGGACTCGTCGCTTGCCAAAGTGAGGAAATGTTTGATCACCTATTCCTTCTTGCTCTGAGGCCTACACATATGATGGCGTTATTTCACCACTGACCTAAAGGTTGACATTGCTTCGGCACCATTTATTTATTCTTAACTGTAGTGATGAGTTGTAATGTAAACAATGTTTTTGACTTTTATTTCCAGGCCTTTAGGTGTATTGGTTATACGATGCGAGACCCGTAGTGTGAAAGACAAATCGGAACATACAATCGGCGAAGGGGTCAATATCATCACATCAGATGTGTTTAACCCCCAGAACATTTTATATTATCCGTTTTACGGTGGTTTGACTTGGGAGCTTACATCAGTTGTTAAAAGAAAAACGTCATTACAAGAGATTACCGGCCCGGCAGACAAGTCGCTATCCACTGGTCTACAGTAGCTTTAGATGAGTTCTTCCTGTTGTGAATACGAGTGTTTTCCTATATTTTAACTAAATAATATATTATTAACACAAACATTAGGGAATAACTTAGCTGTTTACAGCTAACACTGTATTCCATAAAGTTTAAGTTGTAACCTTTCCGAAACGTTTAAGGATATTACTTTACCTCATTCTCCAAACCAATATTTGCCACGTTCTGCCAGGAGATACATTTATTAATATCTATAAGCACTTATATTGACAGCCGAAACAAAACTGTGCAGTAATAAATAGGTATTTAATGCAAATTACATTTCTTAAAGGAAACCTATAAAATGAGCCTTTTGAATAGTGGCAATTGACCAGACTTAATATTTTGCTTTGGGGAAGAAGAACGAAGTGAAGTGATGTTATTTGTACAGATGTATGCCCCCAGTACATACATATGCATATAAGTTGTGATATGAGAGATAGAGCTTTAAAATCGATAGATGCATCGTTTCGTGAAGTGTAACATGTGTGGCAATTTATGTAATACTGCAGACATCTAGCAGGTGATGTAATAGCAGTTATAGATTTGAAACATATGCGCGTCAGTTGATCAATATTAATACATCGTGTACCAGTTTTTATTACCGTACCTCAAGATCTAACCAACTATTCCAAACTCCCTTTAACAAATATCGTGTACCCCAGTTTTCTCAAAATGCAAATGTTGCTTATACAGAATGGTTCTTTCAGTGGTACAAGTATGTTGCAAATACATTATGAAATAGTATGGATATCCAGCATTCCAGTTGTATACCGGGAAATAATTGAAACAGTATGCAACATTTATTTATGTGGCTTTGTCTGTGTGTTTGGAGTAGGGACAAACATAATTAACTTACTAGTATTTTGTCGACAAGGTCTAAGTACTACTATCAATATAAGTTTTTTTGCCATGGCTGTTTCGGACCTCTCTAGCGTGCTACTACAACTCTGGTACATTCTCTTTGTGGTCCCACTGTTAGAGATTCAGGACTGCCTCTGGTGTACACAGATGTCCAGTACGTTACTGGCGGTATTCCTAGAGAGGCGTTCTCTAGAATTTCTTGTTTAATTACTGTATATATCACAGCAGAGAGATGCATTTGCATTGTGTTCCCTTTAAAAGTCAAACAAATGATTACCACGAAAGGTACAGTAACAGTAATTGTGTGCATATATCTCGTAACTTGGATTACTGCAATTCCTGTTTACTATGTTTCTCCTCTCGACTGGATGTTCTATCCTGAAATAAACATATCTCTTCTTGGAATAGTATTCACAGAAAACAAAGACACGGTGGAGGGACATATTTATTTGATGCACGCTATGTTTGGTGGTTTCTCTGTTTCCGCTGTCGTCATGTTCGCATCAATATTAATAATAAAGCTGCGAGAGAGATCTGTATGGCGTACATCGGCACAAGTTCAACAAAGGAAAGAGGATAATCCCTCATACAAAGACAAGTCAATTCTCCTTATGGTGGTTCTTATTGATAGTACTTTCATTGTATGCTACACGCCCTCTGTGATCTTGTGTGTGACAATGTTCTTAGTGCCGGAATTTAACACGGGGAAACGCCATGCTAACTTGTATTATATCTTATGGACTTTTGCATTTCTCATGGAATCAGTCAACTGTAGTGTTAATATTTTATTTTACATGAACGTAAGCTCCAATTACAGACGTAGGTTTAATAAGCTATTTCAAAACAAGCAATGCTAACATTTACATTGATAGGCATTGTTGATGACTTGGTATATTAAAATAATTGTGTACCTCTCTTTATGAGGACAGTGGAAGTGAAAGGTTGCTGTTTTCATAAAAAACATTGTACTGCAGATGAAAAGTTCTTTTTTTAAACAGACACAAACTAATATATTCTTATATTGTCAACTGTCGCAGGCTCCTGTGGCGAAAGGGTAGGGGATACAATTCGCAATCCCGCTTACAGTGTTTAAAATCAGCTGCAGGCTATCCGAAAGCAGTCTTGTGATGATATTACAACGATCGTCCAGAAAGCACAGTACACTACAGATCCTAAACTTGCCTAGTAAATCTGAAATAACGAAAGAATGATGGGCTTGATCGCGGCGTCATCTAATTAACGTTTTGACCTGTCCACTATATTGACACTTAAATACTTTTTACAGCAAGAAACATCATTGAGCAATCCACAACTGGTCAACACGCAATCATAACCATATCTATACGTACGTAGTAGTTGTTGCTGATAAATAAATTCACTAAGTCTAGCGAACGAGAGAAAACATAGTAAAGCGTTTTCTCTATTTAAACAGTTAAGCTTGTAACTGAAAGAAACTAAGCAAACACTGCTGTCAGAGGACTATTTATGGTAAAGAAATGAGACGTCACTGACGGACAATACGTCATAGGCATATTAAACGGTAATCCTCAACATAATAGACTACCTGGCAAGCTGGTTAAAAGAAGAGCTTTAGTTGGTACAACAACCTGCTGATGCCTGTGTTTTACATTATTTTTTAATTAATACAGCTAATTATTTAAATTCCCCGACAAACAACAATGATAACATGGAACACTAATCTACCTACGATTTGAAGATAACTAACACCATATAATCGAATAAAATTGTTACGACCGACTGTGCTAAATCATGGGACGCTGCCTGCTGTCGGGGCATTTGTATTGGTTATAATGGTCATTTGATCAAGACCATGAGCCTTGGAATGAGATTAACATCGAACAATTAGTAAAATGAGTCACATCACGAAGATTTTGCTAAGAATTATCATGCAAAGAACTAAGAAGAAAATGCAACCTGAAATAGGAGAGAACGATGTGGGTTTCTAGAAGGCAAGAGTGCAGTAAATACTGTGTATATGCGGAGAACATTAATTGAACGGTCTGTAGGAGTAAACAAAGATCTACAACATTTCGTAGATGCTATTGTTGCACACAGTGAGCAACTTGGGTTATAATTAAATTGTAAGAAGACACAGATTATGGTCGTCACTTGCAATAACGAAATGCCACATTGCAATATACAGGTAAATGGGAATATTCTTGAACAAGTGAATCGGTAGAATTATCTCCGAACAGTCATGGCATTTGATGAGATGCCTGGAAGAAATTAAAACAAGAATCGCCATTACGAAGGCAACCTTTTGCAAGATAAAAAACATACTAACAATATAAAGATGTCAATGCCACGAGAAAAAAAGTGTTGATGTGCTACATAGAGCCTGTACTTTTGTATGGATGTGGAGCGTGGACAATGAGTAGTCAAGCTGAAAAATATCTGATGGCTGTGGAAACGTGGTTTCTGAGGAGAATGCAAAGAATACCATGGGCAGACAGAAAAACCAACTACCAAGTTCTACAAGAAACTAATGAAAATCGTAATCTGATTAGAGAAATTAGACATAGACAGTCAACATCTTTTGGACATGTTATGAGAAGAAATAAATTGGAGAACTTGGTGACAACTGGCAAGTTCGAGGGGAAGAGAACAAGACAGAGAAGTAAAAACCTGGATGACTTTACCAAGTGGCATGGTCGAGACAAGAACACTGAGCTGATCCACGACTCTGGTGATCGAGTAACTGTCATTACTAGTCCACTAATGTAGTATGAAAAGCTCTGCTGACTCCTCACTTTCAAGGCCACTTATCTTCTACACAACTCCTGGGCTTTTATCCCAATACAGACCGACAGCTGAACCACACTTGAAACCTAGCAATGATGTCTGGCTACATCGTCAGACATGCATTTACAAAGATTGAATAATGTAGCATGAACACGGAGAAAACTCGAGCTGACCTAAGGCTACTAGCATCAACAGCCATCGTGTTGTCAACTGGGCAAGTAAAAGCGTGACTTGCTAGCGGAGCTTTTCTGTTCTGTTCGTTGCAATTATGGTACGACCATTGTAATCTTCTTCTTCTTCTTTCGTTCGCCTGAAACATGTCTACAACTGCAATGTCGTCTCTTGTATGAATCTAACAGTCTTTTTTAGTTCATTCAGTGGTCCATAGAGTTTATCTTCCACTGTTGTCTCTCTAGGCCAGAAAGTTCGCCTGGATATGTTGTAGTTTGGGCAATCCTGGAGTATGTGCTCTGCTTTCTGCGACGCCAAACCATTGTAATAAAACGCTTAACAAGATCTATATATTCTGCTGTATAGAAAAATAGTAATACACAGGAGATAATATTCGAGTCATAATGGTCACATTATGTTATCCATGAACCAACAAGGTCGGCTTCTTCAAAAATGAAAGGAATCCTTGAACTGACATCAGCAAGATATCATACACCAAATCATAATGGATCCATTGTCTGATAATTTAATTAAACGCAGTTTGTTGTAATACGACATCACTGCGCCGTGAGCTGCCTTCGTAAGGCCCTCCGTTATGGAAGATATGAGCGATTGAGATTTTGAGGAAGTAGATACTTGTCTTAAACAGAGGAAACATTGTCCCAAGACGTGGAGCGCAGCTATTTAATTTCACTACCCAAGACAGGTTTGGCGTATACATTGAGTGGAGAGATAGATATCTCCATTTAGAGGTTGCTGACTACTAAAGGAAAACCAGATATGGCTGGTGAGATTTCTAAGTTAACTGTACCAGACAGGTCGTGAAGGATTACATCGAAGAACCAAGGGTGGTTTTCATGTAGAATATTAAGAGAGCACAGGAAAGGCACTGCCGTCAGAGAGGAGAATGTTCACTCTTATGTGAAGTGGAGACTAGCTATATCCCTGCCACACAGCCTTCCCGATAGCAAATGTATAAATACCCCAGGCGATGTTTTAGCATTACCACACTAATATGTAACACAGTTATACACATGCAGATAATAAAAGAGTATTAACTCGTACTAACGTAGCTTTAATGATTATATTGGACGATTTGGATGAAATGAAATATTTATATGTAGTGAAAACAACATAATTAATACTATGATAATGGAAGATAGTGACTGCCCATCTCTACAACATCAGCAGCAAAGTGTATCAGCTAAATTAAATTAATATTTTACACAATGTTTGACTTTACTTATATGGTTTTGTGTATATAAATAATTTGTTTAACTATGCTGTCACGGTTTATTTTCATGTAATCACTGCGATAGCGTTAACCACATATCTTATTACAGCAAAATAGATTCATGTTACACAATGTTTGACTTTACTAATATGGTTTTGTGCATATAAATATTTTCTTTAACTATGCTGTCACGGTTTATTTTCATGTAATCACTGCGATAGCGTTAACCATATGTCTTATTACAGCAAAATATATGCATGTGCGTGACTGAGGGCTTTTGAAATATCTGGTACAAAGAGACATATTTAAGAAATATAACGGATACATCATAGGTGGAATGATGGCTTCAAGAACAACGTTAGGGAAATAAATAGCATCTTAAAGAGCATTAGAATGAGTCCATACCGGATCTTTAATACTTCATCGGCCCACTCCACCCATCCCCCTCTCCACAAATACTCCCACACTTTACTGACATGGATGAAGAAATATGAAGAAGAAGAAGAAGAAGAAGTAGAAGAAGAAGAAGAAGAAGAAGAAGAAGAAGAAGAAGAAGAAGAAGAAGAAGAAGAAGAAGAAGAAGAAGAAGAAGAAGAAGAAGAAGAAGAAGAAGAAGAAGAAGAAGAAGAAGAAGAAGAAGAAGAAGAAGAAGAAGAAGAAGAAGAAGAAGAAGAAGAAGAAGAAGAAGAAGAAGAAGAAGAAGAAGAAGAAGAAGAAGAAGAAGAAGAAGAAGAAGAAGAAGAAGAAGAAGAAGAAGAAGAAGAAGAAGAAGAAGAAGCATGTTTGATTGCTTGTGATATATTGGCAAGTTTACATTAAATAATTTGTCATTGCTTTCTGAACGACCAGAACACACATAATTCCATTTAAATCAACGCAAGGCGATCTGCTGCCAAATCTCTCGCAACGGTGTTTCGAAATCGATAGACAGGATTACGAACAACGTCCATAACGCCTTCGCCACGGTGTCGGCAATGGTAAATTAGTAACGTAAAATTGCCAGGAAAAAAACATGATCGCAAGGTCCTGAAAGTACATACATTTTTTTTGGTTATCAGCTGCAATGAGGGGGGGGGGGGGAGAGTATTGAAGTGTTACATAAATCTGTATGTTTGTATGGATGTGAGACGTAGAAATATGCAGTCATGCTGAAAAACATCTAATTTCAGTGGAAATGTGGGTTATAATTTATAATAAAATGCAAAGATTATCAAGGACAGACAGGGAAAAAAAAACATTTGGTGATAGCTGGTAAGATTGAGGAGAAAGGAACAAGGGGAATGCAGTGAAGTAAATAACTAGATGGCTTGGCCAACACACTTTACAGACATGAGTATGCGAAAGCTGAAAGATTTTCAGTTGTTGTGCCGACTGTTTGAATCTTTGGTGTTGTTTGAATAGGTTTTAGTTGACTAGTGTTCTCGACTTCTGGTACCGGTAAATTGCTGACTTCTGGTTTTTGTACCGGAGGAGATTCTTTGATATCCACTATGCCTAGGGACTTGTATCTGTACTGATGAAGACGATTCAGACACGGCTTTAATGTTTGCTGATACACTCTGTCTTTTCCCCGAGATGGTAGAGCTTCTGTTTCCAGGACTTGTTACATTTGATGATCCAGGTCACACAGTCTGTCAGTTAGTGGGTCTGGTAGTGCATAAGATTTTTCTAGAAGGCGGGTGGTCAATCATGATCATTGTCTTCGCAATTCCATGCACATGTATAAGGGGCCGAGTAAGACACCTATGAAACCACTATGTTGCAAGATTTGTTTATGTTTCCTGATAGAAAGTTTCTTATGCGTGAGCGCTCTCAGATTATTTTTGTGCCGCTGCAGAAGCCTCTTCTGACCCGGTGTCAGGGGAACATTACCTTTTAACACGTTCTGACAACATTACCAAATTGATTGGACCAGGTCTCGGGACTCTGTTTTAGTTACGGCCTCTATGGCGGCTGGCTTCGCCTCGCCCAGAATCATCAGCATGGCACTGTGACGATTCACACGGTTGAGCCTATTATTTTCGGGTATAGACGACTTAATGTTGAACGTGAAAAATATGACTTCATAAACGGAGCTGATCCGTTGATTCCTTTCGAAGATAAAATAGCAAACACCCGTGTGGAGCCGCTGTCGCATCTTTAAAACTCTCATAGACATATGACACACAGCCTGGGTACATCTGTTTGGGTATCTTGGTAATCTGCGTCCCGACTTGGGGATTTAAAATACCACTAGATAAAGCGAATTCAGACTGATGGTTCTTTGTTCTTTATTCCTACTACAGAAGTTCTTTACTAACGCTGAAGTTGAGATGATGATTGCCCTTAGTAAATACTTTAGTCACTTTAGCTTCTGTCTCGGACATTATGTCATCTACAACCACTAGACGGTGTATATAACTTGTCCATTTTTCATATCCGGCAGGCCTTCGATAAACAGGACACTTCATAGTCTCATACACAGGTTTCCATTCTCCATTACACAACATAACTTAGTCAGGTATCAGAACGATCATGTCTGGGAGAAGGGCTAGGACCTTCTGCACAAAATCGGAATTTCCACTCCCCGTTGGTCCCGCAATCAACGCTATTGAAGGATGTTTCCACCTAGTATCCATGAATAATACTAACTAGCTACCTATCCACGTCACCTATTTTAATAGGTGCCCCGCCCCCACGCGACATCCGCCCCTTTGCCCCACCCATGCGCCCGCTCGACACACACATACACACACGCGGTTTTTAATTTTACGTATTACTGTAGTCATACATTAGTTAATTAGATAGGTGTTGACCTACTTTTAACCTACTTATCGCCCTTCTGGGGCATGAATTACTTAGGTGGGACCTCTGTCGTCCATTAAACATAGAGACATTTACTCTGAGGCCACCTCTTTCCCCGACCTCATTTCCTGCTTAATAAGGACGCAAACGACTAGTCATGTGTCCTCCCGAAGCGGTGTCTTACTGTAGGTTTGTGATATAATAGCCCTACCATAATTTCTCAGTAAGTGGTGACTCCTTTCCTCATTTTCACCGATGACGAGTCCAGGCAACGAATCCGCTTCCAGGCGTGCATAAAACATTAGCACGCAGTTCCCATTATCGAGCCCAATGAAGATACGATATATAATAGCGTACTAATTGATGCCAGACAATATAAAATGACACAAAGTAGTGCAGCTTTACATAACAGAGTTACGACACATACAGGACGTGGCGGCAATTAGCCTTCATCATCAAACAAACACATTCACAAAACACAACATGTAGTCAAGGAGATCTCCTGTGACTACATCAAACCGTGACGACAGGACGAGAAGAACAAATAGATGGGGAAAAAATTAAATCAATGAAGAGAAAATGAAACTTGGAAAAACATGTTCATACTTACTTCAGAATTCCGAGCTGTGTATAACACCGCATATCACCGATGTCTTCTTTTTATACACCCAACCGAGGTAGTGGGATGTAGGATAATGACGGGGTAGTGGGTGGAATGGTTCAGTGAGCATCCCTGGTACTGGAGTGGAAGTGGGGGGGGGGGTGGAAGCAGGAAGGTTTGACGGCAACCTGTGATAGTATCTGAGCAATCCCAGTGGATGTACTTACAAAGCATGAGTGGGTGCCAGTGAATGGGTTGGCCCTAGTAGGCGAATATTGAAGAGCAATGGGGTGTGCACCCAAATATGATGGTGATACTAACTAGACTCACAATATGTACTCCTTTATGTTATTGTGAGGCCAGGTCCAGTGATCTGCTCACTGGTGATTCTCACTGTGTAGGCGTTGAACAGTACCTGAGATAATGGTGATCCCTGTGGTAGGCCAGGATATATTGTTGTTGGTTCCGAAGTCCAACTGCCACATCTAAAAACTACTTTCCGTTGGAATAGGGCTGCAGCGATCCAACTAAGGAGGAATGGACTTATTTTTAGTTCAAGAAGCTGAAGCATTAAAAAATCCAATGTTACTCTGTTGTATGCGTCCTCAAGATCAATCGCTGCAGCAAAGGTTTCAATGCCTGAGTGGAAACCTTCATAGACATCATGGGCAAAGACTGCTGCATTGGTCCAGATTTCTCTTTTTGGACAGTACCCACCCAGGGTACATGGGAAAACACCTTGCCCCTCTAGCTGGCTTGATATTTTCCTGGCAATTACCCTCTCCAACAGCTTGCCTATTGTATTCTGCATGGTTATAAATCGATATCCCTGAATTTGTGTGTGGTCTTTGTCAGGTTTCGGCAAGGGAATCAGATAGCTGTGTAACCACTCCTCCTTGATGCTAGCACTCTCTATACTGTTGTTGTACATGTCTGCTAGTTTCTCTAGCTCATTGTCGGTACACCTATTGATGTCGTCGTATCTTATGCCATCAGGCCCTGAAGCGCTGTTTTTTGATCGTCGAAGTACCGTAGTTCTACCCAATCTTATTCATAATTGATGCTAGGCGCACTCTGTTTAAATTCTTTAAACTTATTGTTTTCTGAGATAAGATTAACGTACCTGAGAACCAGTGGCGTTATTACATAATATAAATCACTTTTTACAACACCGCCACAACGTTCTCAATAAATAAACTAATGAATTTGCATCATAAAAACAACAGACAACACTTTACACTCAATGTTCCAACAAATTCTCGCACATGTTTATTTTACCCTGGCCATCGACATCTACCTGTGTTTTCACAAACGCATTCAAAAATGAAAATTGTAGTGCTGACAATTATACTTTTGTTGACAAGTGTACATCGTATTCATTCTTGCAATGCCGTAAGTGTTATGTTTGTTTTAGACATTTGCCAAATAAAATTCATATTCGGTAAAATTATTATGTGCCATATCGATTAGGAGGGGCGACCTTATGATATGAGCCATCTCAGAATTGCTGTTGTCATATTATATCAGACTAGCTGACCCGGCCCGGCTTCGCCCAGCGCCTGTCGAGGATCTGTCTGTCTGTCTGTCTGTCTGTCTGTCTGTCTGTCTGTCTGTCTGTCTGTCTGTCTGTCTGACCCGGCTTCACTCAGTCCCTGGTGGGGAGCATCTCATTTAATTCGTATAAGTAGTCATATAAGCTACCATTCCCGATTATCTGTCTGTCTGTCTGTCTGACCCGGCCCGGCTTCGCCGAATCCCTGGCGGGGATCTATCTATCTATCTATCTATCTATCTATCTATCTATCTATCTATCTATCTATCTATCTATCTATCTGTCTGTCTGTCTGTCTATCTATCTATCTATCTATCTATCTATCTATCTATCTATCTATCTATCTATCTGTCTGTCTGTCTGTCTGTCTGTATGTCTGTCTGTCTGCTTGTCTGTCTGTCTGTCTGTCTGTCTGTCTGACCTGACCCGGCTTCGCCCAGCTCCTGGTGGGGAGTATCTCATTTAATTCATATAAGTAGTCATATAAGATCCCGTTCCCGTTCCCGACTATCTGTCTGTCTGTCTGTCTATCTGTCTGTCTGTCTGACCCGGCCTGGCTTCAACCAGTCCCTGGTGGGCAGCATCTCATTTAATTCATATAAGTAGTCATATAAGTTCCCATTCCCGACTATCTATCTATCTGTCTGTCTCTCTATCTATCTGTCTGTCTGTCTGTCTGTCGGACCCGGCCCGGTTTCGCCCAGCCCCTGATGGGGATCTGTCTGTCTGTCTGTCTATCTATGTATCTATCTATGTATCTATGTATCTATGTATCTATCTATCTATCTGTCTATCTATCTATCTATCTATCTATCTATCTATCTATCTATCTATCTATCTATCTATCTATCTATCTAAAAAAATAACGATTTTATCAATTACCGCAGACTAAGAAATAAAGTTAAATATGAAATTCGTAGGATAAAGAAAGATGATTTCAAAAATTTTATAGTAGATAAATCAAATAACACAAATATATGGAAGGCGTTATAACATTCGCTAACCAACAAGAAACACTCTTCAGAGTCAGCAATACCGAGCACTATAACATACGAGGATTTCAGTTGCTTATTTCAATCAGAAATAGAGAATCTAAAGTCCACAATACCAGACTCAGCTTGTAATTTAAGCTCACTGTCATCATTCTGTGAAGAGAAATGCTGTAGAAATATTCCTCTTGAGATTCCCTTGATGTCTGTTGCAGAAGTGTATAAATATCTCTCAAAGCTCAAAGCAACAAATTCAGAAGGCCTAGATGGTATCAGTAATAAAATTCTTCGTTGTGCTGCACCAATTATTAGTGAGTCCTTAACGTTCATATATAATCAGTGCCTGTCTAAAATCTACTTTCCATCTGCCTTTAAAATTGCTAAAGTTTATCCTCTACTTAAAAATGGTTCAACTGATAATAGCGTCTTGGGTAATTATAGATCTATTTCCTTACTATCGCCGCTATAAAAGCCATTAGAAAAACCCATACATAAAATAACATTACACCATTTAATTAACAACGATCTAATAATTGACAGTCAATCTGGGTTTCGACATAAATATTCTTGCCATAGTGCCCTAACAAAAATGACCGATAACTGGCATCTTTGTATCAACAATGGCAACATTTGTGGAGCAGTATTTGTAGACTTTAAAAAGGCCTTTGATATGGTAGATCATAATATTTTAATTAGAAAATTCAAACAAATGAAACTAACACAGGTATGGTGAACCTCATTACGTCATTTTTATCCGACAGACAACAAGTAGTGTCCTTCAATAACTGTCTATCAAAACCCACACAACTTAATATTGGTGTGCCTCAGGGCTCAATACTAGGACCTCTACTTTTTGCAGTTTATATTAACGATCTTCCTTTATATCTCAATACTTCGTGTGGCCTATTTGCAGACGACTGCACTATATACACTAGTCAAGAGAACCTTAGTGACTTAGAGAGCTCTTTGCAAAACGAACTTGATAACCTTAGTAGATGGAGCAATGAAAACCGCATGATTATTAACATCGACAAAACCAAATCCATGCTAATAACGACCAGACAAACACTACAGACCCTAGCCATAACTGGGGCACCGCTCGATCTCCACGTGGACACGTTACCTATAGTTAATGTAAATGAACACAAAACATTAGGTCTTTTAATTGACAGACATCTAAGCTGGAGCTCTCATGTTCACGTCCTCATCAAGAGAATAGTACAAAATGTTTACCAACTTACTAAAATTCAGCACTTTTTGGATGAAAGCACACGAAAAATATTCTATGCATGCTATATCCAATCACCTCTCAACTATTGTTCCACAGTCTGGGATGGGTGCCCTAAATCTAATATGAAACGACTGTGTTCGCTTCAAAACCGCGCTATACGTCTAGTTTCTGGAATAAAGCACGTTGAAAGTAATAACTTATATAGTCATCTAAGACTTCTACCACTTCGAAAGCGATTTCTTTTTAACAAAGCCAAGTTAGTGATTAAAATTATATCTGAAAATACCCCAGAGTTTCTTCTACCGTTAATTCAATCTAATGCAATGAACAGCAAGCGCTTAAATGTATTACAGGTTCCTAAGCCTAGATTGGACTTATACAAAACATGTCTCGCGTATTCTGGTGCTCACTTGTGGAATAGCCTTCCACCAGATCTGAAAATGCCAATGAGTCCCTACACATTCAACCGAAAACTCTTTCAATACTTACTTCATACCGACTATATGCCTCCATAAGTCACCTACTGGTATCATTTTTTCACTATCATTTTACACTGTGTGAGTGAAAGAGTAGGTGAGAGTGTGAATGAGAAAGAGAGACAGAGAAAGTGAGAGAGTGTGTATGAGAGTGTGTATGCGCGTGTGCCTGCAAGGGTGAAAGAGTAAGTGAATGTCTGTGTACACGTATGTGTGAGAGATTGAGTGTTAGAATGAGTTAGTGTGAGAGATAGGTTGTGTTGTGTGTATACCTGTCTGTGTGAGAGAGTGAGAAAGTGAGTGAGAGTGAGTTAGAGAGCCGCCGGGTGAGTGAGTGAGTAAGGGAGAGTGAGTTAGTGAGTGAGGGGGAGAATTTGTGAGTATGTATGTATTAAGCGTGTGTGAGTGAGTGTGAAAGCCAATGAGTGTGCAAGAGAGAGACAGTGGGTGAGTGAGAGAGTGCATGAGAAGTTAATTAGTGAGAGAAAGAGTGGGTGAGTGTGTGTGTGTGTGTGTGTGTATACTTGTCTGTGCGAGTAAGAGAGTGAGTTAGTGGGGTTTAGAGAGTAAATGAGTGAGTAAGAGGGTGAGATTATGTGAGGCAGCGTGTATGTGTGAGTAAGTGTGTGGGTGGATGGGTTGTTGTGTACGTGTGTCCATATGTGTGTGTGCTTGTGTTTATGTGTGTGATGTGGGTGTATGTGTGTGCACGTCTGAATGTGCGTGTGGGTGTGTATATGTAAGTGTGTGTAAATGTGTGTTTGTATGTCTGCTTGTGTGTGTGTTTATGTGTGCGTACATGTGTGTGTGTGTTTATATGTATGTGCGTGTGTGTATGTGCGTATATACACACACATATATATATATATATATATATATATATATATATATATATATATATATATATATATATATATATATATATATATATATATATATATATATTCATTGGCACTTTTCCGTCTTGACAGACGATAGTTTGGTACATTGTGCTTCAACAAGGCTTAATAACTACCATCCATGGCGGTGGCGAGTGTGGCTGGTAAGGCCAATTCTTGCTGCAAATGTTTGCCCACAGTAGGTGCATGTGAAAACATGGTCACTTCCACCATTTTTCACCATCTTACGTCTCTCACACTCTGTGTGTGCTTTATCTGCAATCATTTTCTCCTTTGTCTTTATTCCATTTCTGATAGTTGCCCTCCATGCAACACGTTCAGCGGCGACGTGCTCCCAATGTGCATTATCAATGCCTGTATCAATCATGTCCGGCTTACACACATCTTTGTATTGTAGTAAAGGCCGACCCTGAGATATCCTACCCGTCTGTAATTCACCAAAAAAGATGTCCTTTGGTATTCTACCATCATCCATCCTCCTAACATGTCCTATCCATCTAAGTCTACGAAGACTGAGCATGGAATACACCGTCACACAATCTGATCTTTCCAATACTTCAGTATTTGTGATTTTGTCTTGCCACTAAATACCAAGTATTCTTCGCAGACACCGCATATGAAAGCTGTTTAAACGTTTCTCTTGGCGTGAGTAAGTTGTCCAGGTTTCACTGCCATAAAGAAGAGTACTAAGGACACAGGCTTGGTAGACGAGGACTTTTGTTTTGGCAGTAAGCTTCCTGTTCTCCTAGACTCTTTTTGCTAACATGTTCATTGTTGTTGCTGCCTTGCCAATCCTGATGTTGATTTCCTGATCGAGGGATAATTTGCTATTTACCTCTGAACCTAGATATGTAAAATGGTCTACTATCTCCAGTTCAGCGTCGTCAATAAAGATTGATGGTACACCATGTGCACCTTGTGACATAATCTGTGTCTTCTTTTTGTTAATTGTTAAACCAAATTCAGAACAAGCATTGGAGAATGCAGATAGTAGATGTTGTAATTCTTCCTCAGAGTGGGTCGTAATCGCAGCATCATCCGCAAAAAGCAACTCTCTGATTAGTACCCTGCTAATTTTGGTCTTGGCCTTCAATCTCGGAGCATTATAGAGGCCACCATCTGAGCGTGAGTGAATGTATATACCGTCATCCTGATCACGAAATGCATATTTCAGTAGAAGTGAAAAGTATATCCCAAAGAGGGTGGGGGATAGTACACAACCTTGCTTAACTCCACTCTTGATTTCAAACTCTACTGAAGTTGAGCCATCAAACATGATTATACCTTTCATGCCTGCGTGGAACGATTCCACAATGGACAGAAGAGTTGGTGGGCAGCCAATCTTCTTTAGTGCTTTGAACAGACCCTCACGACTGACCAAATCGAATGCCTTTGTGAGGTCAATGAAGACAATAAACAGTGGCTGATTTTGTTCCCGGCATTTTTCTTGCATTTGTAGCAATGAGAATATCATATCAATGGTAGACCGGTTCTGACGGAAGCCGCGCTGTGATTCGGGGTAGATATGATCTCCCAGAACATGAAGTCTGTGCAGGACAATTCTGGCAAATACTTTCCCAACAATACACAGAAGTGAGATACCCCTATAGTTGTTACAGTCGCTCCGATCTCCCTTGTTCTTGTACAGCGTTATGATGTTTGAATCTTTGAAATCCTGTGGGACTTGTCCTTCTAGCCAGCATAGCTCCATTAGCTGGTGGATCTGTAGAGCGAGTGTGTCTTGCCCACTCCTGATTACCTCTATTGGAATCCCATCCTTACCTGGAGTCTTGCCAGATGCAAGCTCATTTATAGCACACTTAACTTCTGTTATAGTGGGAAGTGTGTCCAGGTGGTCAAGAGTTGGCAGGGCTTCTATGGCGTTGAGGGCATCATCCGCTATCTTGGTCTCACTTGAGTAAAGCTCTAAATAGTGTTCGACCCATCTATCCATCTGCTGTTTCTTATCAGTGATGATTTCTGCAGTCAAGGTTTTCAATGGTGCACTTCTTTTGGTCATTGGACCACAGGCTTTCTTTATCCCTTCATACATGCTTCTGATGTTTCCCTTATTACTTGCGATTTGAATGGACTCACATAACTTGATCCAATAGTCATTCGCACACTGCCTGGCAGCCTTTTGTACATCCTTTCTCGCTTGCTTCAGCTCACTCAGAGTGTTACGCGTTGGTCTTTCCTTGTTTCTTAAGAGAGCTATCTTCTTTTTATCAATCAAGGGCTGCAGTGTCTGGCTGTTTGCCGCAAACCAGTCCTGCCTCTTATGATCCACAGTGCCGTAAACCCCTACCGCTCTTTTATAAATAGTTTCCTTAAGTTTACTCCATTTATAATTTACTATACAATTTTCTGCTGTATCATTGAAAGCGTCTTCAAGTTGCTGTTGAAATTTAAAGCACTTTCCAGGATCGTGAGTGTTAGTAATATTAATCCTGGGGCTAGACTTGTGTTTAGCTGTGTTAGGAAGGTGAAGGGCAGCAGGTTAAAAAGAGGACGGTCGTGGATGGGTCAAGCCGAAGACATTCTTCAACAGGTGTGTTCACCTGAGGACTTAGAACCTGGCGAGGAGTGGGTGCAAGTGCCAACAGACTTCTGCACATCCTTTTCAGTTTGCATCCAACTAGATAGAAAATGCAGACAAGAAAATCCGGCTGCTGTTGAGGCTGAAGTACAAGCGTTGATTTTCGAGAATTCGCTAGACGGTGACGCGGTCATCTACACAGATGGGTCGGTCGTCCGACATGTGAGAAGCTCATGGGCCTTTACAGCTCGGGCCGGAGGGAGAATTGTGAAGGAGGACTCTGGTGCTTTCACTGAAACCACAAGTAGCCTGACCATGGAAGTCATGGCAGTAAGTAAAGCAATAACATGGCTCGAGACACAGACATTCACTAGGGCTTGTTTCCTTAGCGACTCAATGAACATGATCAAGAGGATAGAGGAGGGGTCGATCCGAAGAGAATGGTTGCTGCCTCTGAAGCGGTCTCGGCTGGCAAAGATTAGTTTCATCTTCGTGCCAGGTCATGCGGGAGTACAAGGAAATGAGCGGGCTGACAAGCTCGCAGGTGAGGCTACTGTGGAGGGCGGACGCGCCATGGACCAGGCTGACATTCTGAATGCTCTACGAGAAGTGAGACTTTTGCGAGAACCAAGTGATGACTGTGAATCTACAACAATGGCCAGACTGCGGGAGCAGCAAATTAAAAGAGGAGTGGCCAAACAAGAACACTACGCAGGAAGCCAAAGAAGATTGATAAACCAACACAGAACTGGCGTCGTTAGCCGCTACACGCTGCGGGATTTGCTGAGGAGGGGATCCGAGCACTTATGGACTGAATGGTTCGATGTGCAACGAGGATGATCTGTCGACTAACTAACTAACTAACTTAGCTGTGTAGATTCTCTTTGGTCTCAGTCTAACCCTTGCAACAACCAAAGAATGATCTGTATCACAGTCAGCACTGCGGTAACTTCGAGTTAATGATGTATGGTTCAGATGTTGTCTCCGTGTGATAATGAAGTCCAGCTGATGCCAATGGCTGGATCTTGGATGTTTCCATGCGACCTTTCGCATCTCTTTTGTTTTAAAAAAGGAGTTTGTAATACATAGGTCATTTCTAGTGCAATGCTCCAGCAGCCTTTGCCCATTATCATTCATGCGACCGATGTTGTATTTTCCAAGGCACACTGGCCATGAACTCGAGTCCTTGCCCACACGAGCATTGAAATCACCGAGCATATAAATGTAGTCGGATTTTGGAACTGCCTTGATCGCAGAGTCTAGCTGCTCATAGAACGTATCCTTCACATCATCAGAGGAAGCGAGTGTCTGTGCATATGCAGTTAGAATGGTGGCAAATCCACAAGAGGTTGCCAAACGCAGTGATAATAATCTTTCATTACCTCCAGCTGGGATATCGATCATTCCCAGTAGCGAATTCTTCACTGTAAAGCCCACACCATGTTGCCTTTTTTCTGCCTGCCCTCTTCCCTTCCAAAAAAAGGTGTAATTGTTTTCCCTGAGTGACCCTTCCTCAGCGAGGCGAGTCTCCTGCAGGCCAGCAATATCAATGTTAAGACGATAGAGTTCAGCATCAATCACAGCCGTTTTTCTCACATCGTCAATATTTGTCAAGTCAGTGGAAAATCCTGGACACATGGTTCACACGTTCCAGGTTGCAAGCCGTAGCTTGAGGTTTCTATCCTTTTTATTAGTACCTGGAGCATTGGTTTTACAGCCTGCGATTCAGATTTTGTCTTAGCCCCAAGCACCCATTGAAGCAGGCAGGCTGTGGCGGATCAGCACCCAATTGGCTAGGGGCTGCCCAGCTTGAGGCGGGCGGTAGCTAATCAGTGACACCTGTAGGTGTCTCCCACCGTCAGAGGCAACGCGTGGCGCCCCATGTCTAAGCCAACTGACAAGGACTTATAACCCGTAACAGTTGCCTCTCGCTTTGATTCCGAGACCGGTTAAGACCAGGGATGGAGTTATTGCCTCTCCATAGCACAAAGCCTGGGCTAAAATAAAGAAACCATGTGTTGCCCATGCAGCATGATCCCTCTCTCGGCCTGCCTAGTTCACTCCAGAGGAAAGTTGACACCTATAATCTGGAACAAGACAAGCTGCAGAAGTTGCCGGATCAGCAAAGCAATGCTCTAACTGTCCGCCTGTCGGAGCTTCGATCCTAGACCAGCTGCCAACCAAGGCTTAGGGCCTGGTCTGCCCTGCCATGACTTATTTTGTCTTTGGGTTGCATTTCCTCGCACCAGGATAAGGCTAGTACTCACCCAATTGCGCTCTTCCGCCCGAAGCCGTTGGCACAATGTGGGGTGTCGGGTTTGATAAGCGCCGCCCAACATTCGGCGCTGACAGAAACCAGGTAGTACCGTCTACTGTCATACGGTAGCTCAGTCATATCTGACTAAGACCTGACTCATATATATATATATACACTAGCTGACCCGGCCCGGCTTCGCCCAGACCCTGGTGGGGAGCATCTCATTTAATTCATATAAGTAGTCATATAAGTTTTCGTTCCCGTTACCGACAATCTGTCTGTCTGTCTGTCTATCTGTCTGTCTGTCTGTCTGTCTGACCCGGCCCGGCTTCGCCCAGACCCTGATGGGGAGCATCTCATTTAATTCATATAAGTAGTCATATAAGTTCCCGTTCCCGACCATCTATCTGTCTGTCTGTCTGACCCGGCCCGGCATCGCCCAACTCCTGGTGGGGAGCATCTCATTTAAATCATATAAGTAGTCATATAAGATCCCGTTCCCGACTATCTGTCTGTCTGTCTGTCTTGGGTAAATGGAGGAGGGAGGAGGAAGAGGGAGGTGGAGGAGGAGACAGGAGACAGGAGGAATAGGGAGGAATAGGAGGGATTAGGAAGAGGAGGGAGGAGTAGGGTTGAGGAGGAGGGGGAGAAGGAGGGAGGAGGAGAACGCAGGAGGAGGAGGGAGGAGGAGGAGGAGGGAGAGGGAGGAGGAGGAGGAGGGAGGAGGAGGAGGGAGCAGGAAGAGGGAGAATGAGGAGGGAGGAGGAGGGAGAACGCAGGAGGAGGAGGGAGGAGGAGGAGAGAGTGGGAGGAGGCGGAGGGAGATGGAAGAGGGAGGAAGAGGGAGAAGGAGGAGAAGGAGGGAAGAGGATGAGGGAGAAGGAGGAATGTGAAGGGAGGAGGAGGGAGGAGGTAGAGGGAGAAGGAGGAGGGATGAGGAGGAATGTGAAGGGAGGAGGAGGGAGGAGGTAGAGGGAGGAGGAGGGATGAGGAGGAGCGGGAGGAGGAGGAAGGAGGAGGGGGAGGAGGAGGGAGGAAGATGAGGGAGGGAGGAGGGAGGGGGAGGAGGAGAAGGGAAGAGGAGGGCGAAAGAGGAGGGCGAGGAGGTAGGAGGAGAGAAGAGGAGGAAGGAGGAAGAGAGTGGAGGAGGGAGGAGGAGGGAGGAAGAGATAAGCGGAGAGAGGAAGAGGAGGGAGGAGGAGTAGGGAGGAATAGGAGGGAGGAGGAGGGATTAAGAGAAGGAGGGGGGACGGGGAGAAGGAGGAGGAGGGAGGAGGAGGAGGAAGAGGGATGAGGAGGGAGGAGGAGGAGGGAGGAGGGTGAAGGAGGAGGGAGGAGGGTGAAGGAGGAGGAGGAGGAGGGAGGAGGAGAACGCAGATGGCGGAGGAGGAGGAGGGAGAGGGAGGAGGAGGGAGGAGGTGAAGGGAGAAGGAGGAGGGAGGAAGAGGTAGAAGGAGGAGGGAGAAGGGGGAGGAGGAGGAATGATGAGGAGGGAGGAGGAGGAAGAGAGATGTGGAGGAAGGAGGAGGAGGGAGGAAAAGGGAGGAGGAGAGAGGAGGAGGAGGGAGAAGGGAGGAGGAGGTAGAGGAGGAGGGTGGAAGGAGGAGGTAGAGGGAGGAGGAGGAGGCGGAGGGAGGAGGATGGAGGAGGAGGGGAGAGGAAGAGGGAGAAGGAAGAGGGAGGAAGGAGGGGGAGGAGGTAGAGGGAGGAGGGTGGAGGGAGGAGGAGGGGAGGAGGTAGAGGCAGGAGGAGAAGAGAGGAGGAGGGAGTTCGCCATTCCGAATTCATACTCGTCTAGGTTCTGTGATTTCGGTCCTTCCATTGATTGTTCTTCCCTTCTACACGACTGTAGATAACTTCCTTACACATAAAAAGATGAATTGTTATTGATATTGCCGTGGCATGGAGGCATATATATCAGCAGCAGAGTTGAACGCCTACGCCAGCCGGCACGGCACTTGATGATGATGATGATTGCCGTGTGACGATTCTGTGTTGTCACGTCATTTTCTTCCCTTTCCCTAGCGTTTTGGTTCGGGGATTCTTTCATCATCATCATCATATATTTACGTACGTATTTTGGGAATGGGAGGAGGGAGGAGGAGGAAGAAGAAAAAAAAATACGACAGTTGGCAGCGCTGGAATGAAAGGAAGGCGTGTAGAAAATTTCATCTCAATCGGATGGGCCGTTCGCGAGCGCATAAAGGACATACATACATACATACAGACAGACGGAGATCCTAGTTTATATATAAGATATATATATATATATATATATATATATATATATATATATATATATATATATATATATGTTCGTGTATGTATGTGCATGTTTGTGTGTATGTGTGCATGCATGCAGTGTATGCGAGGGATTGTGTATATGTGTGTGTGTGTAAGTATGTTTGTATGGGTGTGATGGGTGTGTATGTGTGCGAGGGGATATGGGTGTATTTGCGTGTGTATATTGTGTGTATACTCGTGTATGTATGTGTATATGCTTTCGTGTGTATGCGAGGGAGTGTGTATTTGATAGCGAGAGGGTGTGTGTCTGTCTGTGTGTGAGTGAGAGTGAAAGAGAGTGTGATATTGAGTAAATGAAAGATGGAGAGAGTGACTTAATGGGTGAAATAGTGATTGCGAGAGAGAGAGAGAGAGAGAGAGAGAGAGAGAGAGAGAGAGCAAACGAGAGAGAGACAGTGGAAGAATGGATCTGTTAATGTTTGTGTATGTGTGCGCGCATTGTTTGTCAGTGTCTATGGGTGTGTGTTGGTGAAAAGAGAGAAAGACAGACAGAGAAGAGAGAGAGAGAGAGAGAGAGAGAGAGAGAGAGAGAGAGAGAGAGAGAGAGAGGTTTAACAGCACGCATATAATGTAACATGCTATTCCATATATTTTGTGTATTCTCATGTTCATATTACCATTTTGAATGCCAATTGATGTTATAATTTATAACATGAACACATGTACATAACTGCAGAGTGGGTGAGAGTATTAGGGAGTATGAGAGAGAGAGAGAGAGAGAGAGAGAGAGAGAGAGAGAGAGAGTTAATGAGTGTGAGTGTGTGCCTGTGTAATAAAGAGGCTGAGAGAGAGAGAGAGAGAGAGAGAGAGAGAGAGAGAGAGAGAGAGAGAGAGAGAGAGAGAGAGGAAGAGAGAGAGAGTTGAGTGCACGCATGTCCTGTAATATGCCATTCCATATTTTTTGTGTATTTTCATCATTTTGTATGTATGACACTTGATTTTATCATGTATAATATAACATTACTGTAATGTGAGCGAGAGCGTTAGTGAGTGTGTGAGAGAGAGAGAGAGAGAGAGAGAGAGAGAGAGAGAGAGAGAGAGAGAGAAGAGAGAGAGAAGAGAGAGAGAGAAAAAGAGAGAGAGAGAGAGAGAGAGAGAGAGAGAGAGAGAGAGAGAGAGAGAGTTGAATAGCATCACTAATATTTAAGTTACAAAATGTATATTTACAATTTTTCTCCATTTTCATTACAATTTTGCGACAATGCTCATGACAATCGTCACTGTATGTGTGAGTAAAGTGTGGGAGCTTGATCATAATAGTAGGTTGGGGGATGGGGGGATGTGTGTGTGGGTGGATTCGTGATGTGTGTGGGTGGGTTCAGGATGTGTGGGTGGGCGGGGTGGGATTGTATGGGTGGATGGAGGATTTGTGTGTGGGTACGTGCGGGATGTATGGGTTGGCGGGGAGATGTGTGTGTGGGTGGGGATGTGTGTTTGGCTAGGTGGCTGTGGGTGAGTGGGTGGAGGAGGATATGTGAGTGGATGATTGATGGTGGGTTATGGGATTGGTGGGGGATATATGTGTGGGTGGGGATATGTGGTGGGTGGGAGATGTATGCAGGTGGGGGTGGTTGTGGGTTTGGGGATGTGTGTGTGTGTTAGGGATGTGTATGGGTGTGGGATGTTTGGTTGGATGGTTAGGGAGTGTGTGTGTGGGTGAGAGATGTGTGGGAGAATGTGTGTGGGGGATGTGTGTGGGTTGGGGTAGGGGTGCGTGATGGATTTGGAGATGTGTGTGTTGGTGGGGGATATGTCTGGCTGGGTGGGGGTGTGTGTGGCTTGATGGAGGATGTATGTGTGGGTAGTGAGGGTGATTGTAGTTTGGGGATGTGTGGATTGGTAGGAGATGTGTTATTAGATGAGATGTGTGTGTGTGGGTGAGGGATGTGTCTTTGGGATGTGTATGGGAGTTGAGCTGGGAGTGGCTAAATGATGTGTGTGTTGGTGGGTGGGGGTGTGGTTGGGTGTGCGGGTGGGTGAAGGATGTGTGTGAGGGTGGGGGATGTGTGTTTAGATGGGTGGTTAGGGTGTTTGAGTGTGTGTGGGTAGATAGGAGATGTATGTGTTATTGAGTGGGTGATGGATGTGTGGGTGTTAGTGGTTGAGGGATAAGTACGTGTATCTAGGAATGTGTGAGGGGATGAGTGGATGTGTTGGGGATGTGTGTGTGGGTTATGCGTGGATGGGAGGTGTGTGTTTGTGAATGGGGGATGTGTTGGTTGGTGGGATGTATGTGAGGGATGTATGTATGGGTGGGGAGATTGTGTGTGGGTGGGGATGTGTGTGTATATGGGTAGGGGTGTCTGGTTAATGGATGTGTAGCTGGTGGATGGGTGGGTGGAGGATGTGTGGGTGAGTGATTATATATGAGTAAGGGTGTGTGGTTAACTGATGTTTGGTTGGGGGATGGGTGGGTAGATGATATGTGGGTGGGTAGAGGATATGAGGGTGGGTGAGTGTGTGCAGGTTATGAGATGGTGGGGGGTGTTTGTAGGGGTGGGCTCGGGATCTGTGAGTGGGCTGGGGGAGATGGAAGATTATGTGGGTGGGTTCGGAATTTGTGTGTGGATAGGTGCGAGATATGTGAGTTGACGGGGATATGTGCGTGTGCGTGAGGGATGTGTGGCTGAGGAATGTGTGTTTGGCTGGGTGGTTGGAGGTGTGTGGGTGGAGGAGGATATGTGGGTTAGTGATTGTTGGTGGGTAATGGGACGGGTAGAGGATATGTGAGTGGGTGGGGAGATGTGTGTAGGTGGGTGGATGTGTGGGTTGGGGAATGTGTGTGTGCGTGGGATGTGGGTGGATGGGATGTGTGGTGGGTGAGAGGTGTGTGTGGGTGGGAAGATGTGTAGGTGTAGGGATGTGGTGGATGGGTGGGGGAATGTATGTGTGTGTGGGTTATGTGTGTGGTTGAGTGGAGGAGTTGGAGTGAATGGGGGATGTGTGGGTTGGTGGTGGATGAGTCACATAACATATTAAAATGAATTGTTTATGATTACAAAATTCATGTGACAATGTTTTTTCCTATGCACTGTTGATGAAAGAAAGATGAGTGATTGGAAGGGCCGAATGTAAGACGGGCCTGCGTGCCCAATTTGTTACCCTTTGAAAATAAAGTCTGTTCATTCGTTCTATCTATCTATCTATCTATCTATCTATCTATCTATCTATCTATCTATCTATCTATCTATCTATCTATCTATCTATCTATCTATCTATCTATCTATCTATCTATCTATCTATAGCCAGGGAACTTAACTTAAGATATAGCAATTCTACTAAAAGTTATGTCCCTTGTTTTATTTTTTCTTATGTTGAGTCATGTAATTACAAAATTAAATTTTAGTAAGTAAATAGATGATAGTACACTAAGAAACAGTTGGTTGCACAAGAATGAAAAGAAGACGTGTAGAAAATTTCATCTCAATCGGATGGACCGTTCGCGAACGCATAATGAACGGACATACATACACACACACATACACACATACATACATACATCCTTTTTTATAGATATAGATGATTAAACATTACATGTAATGATACCATTATCTTTCTGTGGCTTGTTATGGAATAAGTCTTTCAGACGCAACTAAGCGATCTGGAGAGCGGGATCTTCTGTGATTGTCTTGGCTGCCAGTTTTAATGGCTATAGGTTCGAATTCTCACAGTGGCGTATAGTGAAAGTTGTCAGATCGACCAGTCTAAAATTGATTTCCATGTAAATTCTTTAAAAACGAAGGCAAAACACGTCACACCGTGCGCAATATACTCACTAGTACTGATGTGTCTAACCCTCTTCCCTCCCCCCTCCAACCCCCCTCCCGTTCTTCCAATGCGCCATTATGTATAGATTCTGGAAGTGAATTTGAACCGGATTGAAGATAAGTAAATAATGTATGGGTTGCTCAAGTTCAACTGTATATATGCCAGTTTTGCAAACAACTCCATCTGCGTATAGCATTTACACCTCAGGTATTTTACGCAGCTCGATTGCCAGATCTTGTACTCAAATTGGTCCAACCGTCATAGTTTAGCCCCATTGTGGTACCCATAATGCACAGATTTAAACGACGTATTCACTGTTAAACCCAACCGTTAACATCGAGTAAGACATTTACGATGCCGAGAATGCCACGGTATTAACGATAGGGGTAGTCTGTCTTGTCTTTAAAAAAATCATTGTAATCTCTTCAAGCTCTGAGAGGGAGTAATATAGAGTGAAAACATTTAACAAAACCATATCGTTTTCGCCGGTCTCCCTGGTCGAGGGGTTAGCAGCTTTCTCCGTAACCCCGAATACTCTCGTGGTTGACGTGAGCGCACGAGAATTGGAAGCGGTTCGAGTCGCGCCAATGACTTATGAGAGTATGGAACCGGCCGCTTAGAAAGCAATGACAAACTACTGATTGTAATCTTGCCAAGAAATCAACAATCAGCTGAAAGATGCTGATGTTGACAGCGATGTCCTGTAAAGGATATGCAAACATTATTTTATACTTAACCATGTCGATTTTCGAGTCGGTGGGATCATAACTCCGGGCATAATAGAAATTAGAATCTTACATCTTTCTTAAGACCAATATATTTCATCACCATTAAGTAGATCATCAGCAGAACGTCGCTCACTTCAAGTCAAGCCGAAAAACATATTGATATCTGGCCATTTCCCCCGCCTCATGCACTCTCATGCCTACGTTGTCTGGCCATTTCCCCCGCTTCATGCACTCTCATGCCCACGTTGTCTTGCCATTTCCCCTGCCTCACGCACTCTGATGCCCACAGTGTCTGGCCATTTCCCCCGCCTCATGCACTCTCATGCCTACGTTGTCTGGCCATTTCCCCCGCTTCATGCACTCTCATGCCCACGTTGTCTTGCCATTTCCCCTGCCTCACGCACTCTGATACCCACAGTGTCTGGCCATTTCCTCTGCCTCACGCACTCTCATGCCCACAGTGTCTGGCCATTTCCTCTGCCTCACGCACTCTCATGCCCACGGTGTCTGGCCATTTCTCCTGCCTCATTGACTCTCATGTCTACGTTGTCTGGCCATTTCCCCGGCTTCGTGCACTCTCATGCCCATGTTGTCCGCCATTTCCCCTGCCTCATGCACTCTCATGCCCACGGTGTCTGCCATACTCTGTCTCTCTCTCTCTCTCTCATGCATTCTGATGCTCACGGTGTCTGCCGTTTCCCCTGCCTCATGCACTCTCATGCCCACTGTCAAGATGCTGGATAGGCATCAATAGAAGTAGGATAGATATAGATAGAATTAGGACAGGACGGAGGAAAGTAAAGGACAGAGACAGGACATAATAAGGACCTTCACAATAGAATAGATAGAGAGAGACAGTATAGGGAGATAGAACTCCAAATTAGCGTTATAGCTAGGTCATGACTAGGACATACCGGGATTAACTCCCGACATAGGACAGAGTATAGGAATCACGGGGACTACCCGTAAACAGACTGAACTCTAGTATAGCTGTAGGCTACGAGGACTGGACCACTAAACTACGTGACAAGTAACCCCGCATGCTGTGCGACTGACCGCACGAGATCGGGGTACGAGTAGCTGGACTGGAGCTGTGAATTCAGGCAGACCGGGACGGACAGTTAGAGCGAGAGGACCTTCTATGTTTACCCTCACCAGTTGTGTAGTTTAGAGAGGGCATAGTTATATGTAGCTAATATTGAGAATGTATTTGAGTGTTGAATGCCAGTGGTGTATGCTCGTAAGACGAGCCCTGTAATATATATATATATATATATATATATATATATATATATATATATATATATAGAGAGAGAGAGAGAGAGAGAGAGAGAGAGAGAGAGAGAGAGAGAAAGAGAGAGAGAGAGAGAGAGAGAGAGAGAGAGAGAGAGAGAGAGAGAGAGAGAGAGAGAGAGAGAGAGAGATTAAAGTGCGATTCTTTTTCATCCATTCACACAAAGACGTGTTTGTAATTATGAGGTGTGAATGAAGGAACCAGTGTGCTTGTATGAATTCAGGTTGTTGACAGGCGTTTCGAAATGGTGTCAGCGAGTGGTCTTTGAACCTACGGAAGATTGAATGTTCGAAACTGTACGAATGCGAAAGACAGTGGTCTTCAAATCTACGCTAGATTAAGTGTGCAAAATGAGGCCAGACAGTGGTTGTTGAATTTACGCAAAATTGTGCGTGCGCTAGATTGAATATCGAAAGATTGTCAGAAAGTGAGCTATGAACGTACGCGAGAAAGTGTAATGAAATGATTTCAGCAGGTTCTTATGCGCTAGAGTGTGAAAGATATCATTATTCACTAAAATTGTGTAAATTGTGAAATAACGAAGATTAACATGTTTCACAGCGAAGTTTCAGTTGAGGTCAAATAGAGGTGGAGACACAACGACATTTGACACGACAAACGACAGACAGACTTTAATACGTTATTTGGCATTTCAGCATCTCGTCGGAGCGAATTACTACATATAAATTGTTAAGTGTGATATCATCTTGTGCGTGTGTTATATTTTCGGAAAATTAATTTTTGCTGCTCTATGTAAAAGAATGCAAAGCAGACGTATTTAGAACACCAGTCAACCTGAAATAGAGAAGAACTTCCCATAGGCCCAAGAAAGTAACAAGTGTTTCAGATAAGTATACATATAGTTTTGATAGGCAAAGATTAGATTGGCATCTTAAATTTAAATGTTGTAAATAATTAATACTAGTATAGAAAAATTTAATTCTCTTTGATTGTATATTTAATTGTATTTGATTTTGTGTACAAGTATTATCAAAGATGTCAACATTAGGAGAGTGTATGCAGCAGGTAAAGACCTTGGTTATGTTGGTGATAAATTAGAGCAATGGGCAAGTAATAAATATAAAGAATACACAGATAGGAAAGCTGCAATTGAAAAAGACGCTAAAAATGCTGAAAGAGATGAACGAGCACAATAACGCCAGCATCAGAAAGACCTTGCGGAACTGGCTGAGGCCACAAAATTAAAAGAAGTAGAACTGGCTGAGGCCACAAAATTAAAAGAATTAGAAATTAAAGAAAAACAACTTGAACTAGAGGCACAAACACAGGTGAAATTAAAAGAGTTAGAGATTGAATATCACGTACAGATTTCCACCACCAAATTAAAGAGTAAAGAAGAGGAGAATAAGTTCAACAAGTACAAAGGATTTGGTCAAACCCTTCTGCCAAGGCGATTCCATATCTGCATGGACTGAGAATGTGGAATTCCAGCTTAAATTCCAGGGAGTGCCACGAGAACATTGGGCAATGGTCTATATCAAGAACCTCTCGGGGGAGCCCTTAAAAGTGATAGAATCTATCTCCCAAGAGCTTAAAAATAATTATGATTACATTAAACAACGCATTATGCAAGATTTTTTGCTAGACGCCCCAGGTTACCAAATTCAGTATTGTAAATTAAAACCTAAACCAAATGAAACGTTCATTGACTATGTTTCTAACGTACAGAGGGTTTTTTGCAAATGGCTAAACGCTGCAAAGGTAGACAAAAGCTTTGAGAAACTCAAAAACTTGATGATAATGGATAAAATCATCTCCACTGTACCTTCTCCCTTTGCAAAGTTTCTGCAGCAAGCTAACGTTGAGTCATTAGAACAATTAGAAAAACGGGGATCCGCATATTTTTCCTCAAATCGAGACATTTTTAAGTCATCGGTAGAAGAATCTGAAATTGTAGCATTTGCCAAAAGTAAACCTCAGAAACCATTTCAAATGAGGGATAACCTAAAGCAAAGCCACCTCAATGCCCATATTGTCACTTGATGCATGACCAGTTTTCTATGTGTGACAAAAACCAGGATATTCGTCTCACTTAGAGATGATGATAAAGAAGCAAGAGAACAAAAGAAACACGTATAGACGTGCAGTTAAATGCGACTTTTGTCGGGCATTTGGTGACTATAGCTACAGGTGTGTTGGACGTCAGAGATTGAGAGCCAGTAATGCTGTACTTGTCGATACTTCGTCTGAGAGTGAATGTGAACTTGAGAGTGAAAGTGAAGAAGTGTTACCATACAGCGATAATATTGTAGCTGCTACTGATGTTTTAAACTTTGATAGTTGTGTTATATGCCATCAATTTCATGAAGACGGAGTGCTAAAGTGCGGGCACGCAGTTCCGTTTTCAAGTGAAAACGCAAACGCAGCCATTGCCTCTAGAGGCAAATTATCGTTCCATAACGGAATGGTTAATAATAAGCCTTGTCAGTGTTTGTAAAGTGCCGTACCTTCTCGGGTAACATAGAAAAATACCCATTAGCAAAAGCCCGTATAGACACTCCATTCCTGTCCGGCACATTTACGTGCGCCATCCTACACAACCCGTGTACGGATTTGATAATTGGTTGCTTACCAGAGTTAAAAATTTGTACCGCAAAAGAAATATTACCCTGGAGAGAAACCCATAAGGCTAATGCGGTAACCAGGTCAGAAACACAGAAACAAAAAGATGACCTGCAAGAAGAAATGTTACAACTGATAACAACATGTGGTACACTAAGCAACACCACAAAGCAAAATTTCATAGAGGCGCAACGCGCCGATCCATCTATCTCAGCCTATTTCAGATTTGTGGGCGAGAAACCAAAAATGACCAAAAACGCGTCATGGTATTTTAAACTACATAATTGTATTCTAACTAGAAATTATAATAGAGATAACCATGAAATTCAGCAAAGGGTACTACCTGTCGAACATCGACAAACAGTCCTACGAATCGCACACGATTCGCCGTTTGCTGGACATCTAGGCTATGATAAAACCAGAGCCAGAATATTAGCTCATTTTACTGGCCAAACTTTTGTAAAAACATTAAAAACTTTTGTCGTTCATGTACCATATGTAAGCAATTAGTACGAAAGGGTAAACATGTCACAGCTGAGGTCCAACCAACAACATTGGCCTCTAGACCATTTGAATGGGTAGCAGTAGGTATCGTTGGACCTTTGAACCATGTGTCCAACAAAGGAAACAGATTCATCCTAACTCTGGTGGATTTTTGTTCGAGATGGGTAGAGGCGGTAGTGCTGAAATATATAAGTTCCAAAGATGTGGTTAATGTATTTTTACATCTGATTTCCCGCTTTGGAATCCCCCGTACCATCCTATCAGATCGGGGAACCCAATTCATATCAGCTGCTACGCAAGCTCTTACAAAATTATTAGGAATAAAGCAGTCTTTCACAAGCCCCTACCACGCGGCGGCCAACGGTATTATAGAAAAAAATAAACGGAGATTTAAAACACATGTTGGCCAAGGTGACAACAGAAAACCCATCAGATTGGGATTCACTGTTACCAACAGTGCTGTTCGCCTACCGAGAAATTCCGCACTCAAGTACGGGTTTCTCACCATTCGAACTAGTATACGGGGCTAACCTACGAGGACCCCTAAGCATTTACCACCAGATGGTAACCAACACCTCAGATACCTTAACACCGGTATCACCATATGAGGTAGTTACTGAAATACGCGACAAAATTATGAGAGCGTGTACCGTCGCAAAATCATCTTTGGAGCGAGAAGGACAGATCTACCGCCATTATGCTAACAAAGGTGCAAAGACCTTACACCTCGAACCAGGCCAAAAAGTATTACTTCTGTTACCCGATAAAAGAAATTTACTTTTAACATCATGGCAAGGGTCATTCAGAGTGGTACGAAAGATATCATATGTTGATTATGAAATATCGATGAAAAACAAACTCAAGATATTCCATATTAACATGCTGAAACCTTATTTCTCAAGACAGGAACACCGGACAGAAGACGAACACAATGCAACTACACCAAGTCATCAGACAGGAGACAAACATAATGCAACCACACTAGACAGTAGTCAGACAGGAGATGAACACAATGCAACTACACCTTGCAATCAGACAGAAAACGTACTCAGCACAACCACAATTTTGAATCAAACTTACGATGACGACATGGAAATACCAGTTCCAACAGTAAACATAACTGCAATAATTGACAGTATACACATAGAACCAACTTTTACAGACTAACAGAAACAACAGACAGTAGCATTACTAACAGAATACAGACAGATCTTCTCAGACATTCCAGGTAGGACAGATATAATAGAGCACTCCATTCTTCTCTCGGACTATACTCCGATAAAATGTAGACCATATTCCATCCCTTTGAATTATAGGGAAAAACTGGATAAAGAAATTCTTGATTTAGAGGCGAGGGGAATAATTCAATAGTTTCAGTCGGAGTATTCATTTCCTATAGTCCTGGTAAAAAAGGACTCCACGATTCGCCTCTGCGTCGATTATAGGAAGCTAAATAGTATCACAAAAATAGACGCAGAACCTATTCCATACTTTGAAGACCTACTCTTAAATATGGCAACATCTACCATCTTCTCAAAACTTGACCTAACTAAAGGTTATTGGCAAGTTCTTATGAATAAAGATTCTATCCATCTTACTGCCTTTTCAACACCTTTAGATCTTTATGAATGGCTATTTCTTCCTTTTGGCTTACGCAATGCACCTGCTACTTTTGTCCGTCTAACTAGAGATCTTTTACATGGAGTAACAGACACTCAATCATATATAGACGACATATGTATACATACAACATATGTATACATACAACAGACTGGACAAAACACTTGCAAAAACTGAGACAAGTCTTCGAAAGGATAAAGGTATTTGAACTTACAGTGAAGCCAATCAAAGTGGAGCTGGGCTTGGAGTAAATCGACTTCCTAGGCCATACTATATCGAAAGGCCATTTAGAAACTGATAGCAAAATTGTGATAAAAATTCTAAACCTCACGATGCCAGTTACTTAAAAGCAAGTGAGAAGTTTACTTGGTCTGGTAAACTACTATAATAAAATCATCCCCAATTTAGCGGAAATTACCAGTGTTTTTTTCTAATCTATTGAAGTCAAATGTCAAAATAAATGTGAAATATGCTACTTCAATTAATGCTATGTCAAAACTTAAGCATTGTTTTAGCAATGTCCCAATCCTTCGTTTGCCTAATCCCACCTTACAATATTTTCTTAGGACTGATGCCAGCACAGTATCCATAGCAGGCGTCCTGGGCCAGAAATATAACGACGTCCTGCATCTTGTAATGTATGTAAGTCGCAAGATTACTCCAACTGAAGCCAAATATGGAGTCTCTGAACTGGAAGCGTTAGCGATAGTGTACTGTGTCCATAAACTGCACCGATTTTTGGCAGGGACACATTTTGTCATCGAAACTGACAATTCCCCGCTCACTATCATGGAGACAGGGGTCCACAAGAACAATAGGATATACAGATGGTCCCTGATCTTCCAAAATTACTCGTTTTCGGTCAGGCACATCAGCGGCAAGTCTAATACACTAGCTGACATGCTAAGTAGACCTACGAACATTGAGGTACATGAATTACCAAAGAAAGACGACGTAACTCCATCATCGTCTCTGACGTTGGTACTAGAGTGTGAACAGACAAATGTGCCATTATAAAGAGAACTGTCCACACGTATGACTGACTATTTACGTCGATTCAACATATTATAGTCGACACTAGTGTTTATACATTATGAATACACTCCAGGAACATCGCGTGGAATATCGAACTATGATATTAACTTTAGATATTCGTAAAGGAAAGGACGCGACATCTTCAACATGCCTGGATTAGATTAATTAATTAATGAAAAGAATATAAATGTATCTATTAATATGTATATAAATATGATATGAATGTCAATGTATGTAACTGTCATGTATAATAGATATTTTTATTGCAGTTGCATATAATACTATAGTTTGTAGATGTAGTTAGGTTGTAAAAACAGAACAACTTTACATTTTGTAGATTAATTACACCTTTCCCAATCCCCAATTAAATACACGTATAATTAGTCTTAAAATTAAGTACTTTTGCTTAATCACATCCTATCAGTATCCTGATAGTCTATCATCCCATAAATTAATTTAATAATAAGTAGAACAATCTATTTATTTAACACAGTTTAAGTTACAAATATAACATCCATAAACTTATTTTTTACCATCTAGAATTATAGTTAGATTAAGGGAACCAACACATTTCACCCCATTTCAGGTAATTATTCAAATTACCTTCCCTTAGTCAGTCAATCTCAGTACACAAAATTATAGTTTAATTATAGATTAGTTAGTAGACTTAGAATAAGGGCAAACAACCCACTGAACTTGTAAATATTGTAAATATATATACAGTGCCAATATACCGCACTATTAATCGGCTCAAAAGTCGCCTAAAACTGAGATAAAACCATTATACATTTTATTTTCAATATTTTATTTAATTTATTTTTATTTTTATTTCCCAATAGTTAATTTTCTTGTGTCATTGTAGATTTACAATAACATTGTAATGACATATCATAACTTTTTCACATGTGAGAACGAATGTGTGAGAGACAGACGAGAGCAAGAATAGAGTGAATGAATTAAGAACAAGGCGAGTGAACAGCGGGCGAATTTTTCCGCGCCCAAGAGTTTTTATAATTTGTCTGCGTCTTAAATGTAACACATGTGCTCCTGTAATTTCTGTGTGTAGTTGCCACTAATGCATTACAAGTATAGTCACATTTTTAAGTCTCCTAGGTCGGCAAGGCAGTCACAAATTATGCTAACGCACCGATTCGTGACGGCATAAACCAACCTACGTTGCTTGAAAAACATCATTCAGTAAATTATAAACATACACCATTGTTTCTGATTTAAAGATACATTAAATTTAACTAACCATGCAAACAACCAGATATACTTACAGATAAAAAATGCAGACAGCAATTAAACGGAAGGGGGGGGGGGGGATAACACATGAACAGGGGACATCACAGACTTACTAACAACTCTGACTTTACATTGAAAGATTTAACCACAAACGGAAGTTAGAAAGGTGAACATCAGCACACACACAACATGTAATAGAGTTGGAGAAACATTACATGGGAGCATGAATTTATATTCATGCATTGTGCCGTAAAACGTACAATCTGTGCGGGGTGTCGGTCAATCGACATTTTGAAAAGCAGGTCGTAATGACAATGGCTTTGGGTCGTTACAGCTCTCATATATGTAATGTGAATGAGTATTCACTCTGGCCAGCAGTACAGTAGTGCAACACTGATTACTAAGCCAATGGATAAATACGACGACGTGACATCAGACGGTCAGAAGTTAGTGACTATACTCAGGACATGAGGACTTAACCCTACCAGCACTTGACAAAATTAGACCCAACAGATTTTTAAAGGTTACGAAAGATTGAGCCACACCTATGAGCTAAAGCTGGTGACGCAATACGGAGGGGGACGAGAGCGTGTCAAGATGCTGGATAGGCATCAATAGAAGTAGGATAGGTATAGATAGAATTAGGACAGGACGGAGGAAAGTAAAGGACAGAGACAGGACATAATAAGGACCTTCACAATAGAATAGATAGAGAGAGACAGTATAGGGAGATAGAACTCCAAATTAGCGTTAGGACCAGACCCAGACAGGACACACATTTGTCATAGCTAGGACATGACTAGGACATATAGGGATTAACTCCCGACATAGGACAGAGTATAGGAATCACGGGGACTACCCGTAAACAGACTGAACTCTAGTATAGCTGTAGGCTACGAGGACTGGACCACTAAACTACGTGACAAGTAACCCCGCATGCTGTGCGACTGACCGCACGAGATCGGGGTACGAGTAGCTGGACTGGAGCTGTGAATTCAGGCAGACCGGGACGGACAGTTAGAGCGAGAGGACCTTCTGTGTTTACCCTCGCCAGTTGTGTAGTTTAGAGAGGGCATAGTTATATGTAGCTAATATTGAGAATGTATTTGAGTGTTGAATGCCAGTGGTGTATGCTCGTAAGACGAGCCCTGTAATATATATATATATATATATATATATATATATATATATATATATATATATATATATATATATATAACCGGCTCTGTGGCCGAGGGGTTAGCAGTTTCTCCGCTAACTCCGAATACTCTCGTCACGTGACGCGACGAGAATTAGCAGTGGTTCGAATCGCAAAAGTGAATTATGAGAGTATGGAGCCGGTCGCTCAGAAAGTCGTGGCGTGCTGATGAGCGTAATCTAGCCTAGGAATCAACATACAGCTGAAAGATGCTGGTGTTGACCGCAATATCCTGAAACAGGATGGAAACGCGGGGGAAAAAAATATATATATATATATATATATATATATATATATATATATATATATATATATATATATATATATATATTAAAGTTCGATTGTTTTTCATCCATTCACACAAAGACGTGTTTGTAATTATGAGGTGTGAATGAAGGAACCAGTTTGCTTGTATGAATTCAGGTTGTTGACACCCACTGTGTCTGCCATTTCATCTCTCTCATGCACTCTCATGCCCCCGGTGTCTGCATTGTCTTGTGTCCATCTTTGTGTTGGTCGAGGGTTGCTTCTACTACCAGGAACCCCGTCTTCCATAACTGTTCTATCCAATCCGCCATGTCATTTAATATGGCTAATGTTTTGTGTTGTTAATTATCAATATCCGAGATATACTATTGTTTATGGGCCAGTGTTCTTCGATGTTCAAATAGTATGTAATTTATTATTATTTTTGTCTACTTCGCTTTAGATAATCTAAGAACCTTTCTTTATCTGTGAGCTGAAATGATGCATTTTTGTCTTCACTGATTATGAGATTACCCATGAAGAAATGTACTGTAACGTGTTTGCTTAAGGTATGCCTTATGTTCTAAATACTGTTTGATCTCTGCAAACCTGCATCTAACTTCTTGTCAATAGTCCCCATAATTATTGATTATTGAGCCAATATATTCAATTGTTGTGACATTTTCAATGTTTCTATTGCTAATTGTGATTCTGGTTGGAATGCAGATTTATCCATGCTTAGTATTTGTGTTTTTCTTAATTTAGGAAACAAAAACCGATACCCACAATTTCCGTTTGAAGACATAATCAGCTCTCTTAATCACGTGGCACTACTTTAGAGCAGAGTTGTGTCGTCTACATATCCAAGTTCTGTCATTTGAATTTCATCAATTCAAATGGGTCACAATTGTCTGTGGTCGTATTATTTTTGACATTTCACATTACCCATTTCTGCATATATGGTGAAGAAGTATGGAGAGAGAGAGAGTGCAGTCGTGTCTTTCTCCCCTTTACACTTCGAACCAGTTTAGTGTTTCACGGGCTTCTGTGACAGCTGCTTATTGATGATTAAGTGCACCAAATGTGCTAAAACCCCCATATTACTTATGATGTTCCACACTATCTTTTGTTGAAAAGATTTATGAGAATCATGATATTACCAAATGGAAGCACATACGCCAGCTGATTAGCTGCCTCAAATAATGACTCTCCGGTCTTTAGGAATCAAATAAATATCAACTTTCTGGCAAAGTAAAGTCCGCTGGTGTAATACGGACCATGTCTTGCCCTAGGTACCGTTTAGTCATGGACATGTATTGGTTTGTCACGATCAAATCAGTAAAGATTATTTGTATATGTTCCTGACACATTCATATGATATTACTTTGATCTGTTTTTTGCAATTTCTTCTTTTATTCCCAGCGACTAGTAATCACGCTTTTACCCCACAGAAGTGTATGGTAACTCGCAGGCATATTCTCTCCTCTCGTCTTCTTAACGGCCTTAGTGACGGTGGCGGCTTGAACATCGGGTGTCATCTTGTTTTTGGCTTGAAAAGTGCCATTTACTCCTCCGTATCAGGTTTCTTGAACAGTTGGCTTAATTGTTCTCGATAAGGCTCCGCAGTTGCGAATGATCCAAGAATCTGTACACAATTCCTTTGTAACGAATTACGATCCGTGGTGTCATTAATAGTGTTCATTAATATAACATATGACGCTTGAATCCTCCTTGAAATCAGGTGTTACTGTGACTCATAGCGTACTGAAAGGGAAAGTCGAAAAGAAGTTGAAGAAACTATACACATAACAACAAATAAAAGACACGATCCTAAGATGGATAAATAGCAGTCGTTTAGTGTACAGTCAACAGTTGAGAGTTGTGTTAATCAATCACATACATCAGTTATTTGTGGATCAGACATTTCAATTATTAATTGATACTGCCTTCACTTAATATGTGTTACCCCAATTGTTTGTTTCTGTATTGCAGGAAATAAGCCGATGCAAGAGGCAAGGAGAGGCTTGCAACTCGAATATTGAGTGCTGTAAAGAAAGCGGTTTCTTTTGTAAAGGACAGACGGCTCACTCTAAGGTTTGCGCATAACGCATTGAGGGATACAACTGGTGGGACTGCAGTTTAGCTGTTCAGACACACTGAATAAATCAACGAAACGAGGCGTGGAATAGGTAATTTTTATTAGAGTACCGTGACAAGTGACACAATGGTGGTTACAGTAAAGACTTCGTCATGAAACAGTTTAAAAAAAAAAAAAACAGATTCTGGTATACCATTCAAATATGCTAAAGATATTTCGAATACGTTTCGTATAATGTACTTGACAAAAAATAAACTATTGCTCAAATACAGTGAGGACTTAGAATTAGGCAGTTTTAGCCAGTTTTGTGCAAACAGAAAGGTGTCTATTTTGATATGAGAGTATAGTATGACAACCAATGCTTCACATTTGAACATTACCTGTGATAATGAATTTTAAAGTATTTCAGCCAAAGTAGTATATATTTACTCACTAAGCAATGGCAAACTACTGAACGTAACACTTACTAGTACATCAACAGCAGTTGAAAATGCTGGTGTTGACTGCAACGTCCCGTAAGGGATACGCAACAAATTAATTATGTAATATATAACAGGTATGCATCTGAGAAAATTTGAAGAAATGCGCCAGGCAAAAATATGCAACACATTGTTTGCTGTATATGTGCTTAATGATACATTGCTGGTATGTAACCGCTATCTCAATATGCAAAGGATATATCGAGCATATCTATTGGGTGGCTTTCAATACGATTTATAAGCTTCAGACCATAAATTGTTAGGTTGATTGAAATACACCAGCGAAGCTGCTTGTGCATGTTCTAATTATGTAGCTGTATCAGTGACTGTTTGTTGCTAGCGTGCTGACGGACGCTTTTGCAGCCACATCCATTCTGCCATTTGCGACAGTTGTCTTGTAACACTGGAGTATTCCAGATCTCGTTATAGTTGATTTATTCAGTGCATAAAGCAAAGACGGTTGCCAATAAAATCGTTACGATGGTTACTGAGTGTCCACGCTTTATTTGTTATTTTGGTTGTTGATGTTGTTGTGGTTATATACTCCGAAGACTTTGTAACTATTAGTGTAGCATGTCAGGAAATAGCCACGCAAGGGGTTGATGAATGTATAGAGGCTCTGACAAGCGCATTTCCTCTAATTTCCTCGATGATTCTTGAGCAGTATATATTTCCTAGTGTCAGGTAAATTAACTACCGGTTTGGTACACCTGTCAAAGGTTCCTTACTACTTAGCTTGTTTATATCTGCTACTACCACCATATCACCAAACTCACGGGCAGACTCAACGTTAATGTGTTCTGTAGTTATGAAAACAGTGTGTAGATAAGGGCGAATATAGCTCTCACGATGTTCTTTATAATAACTGAGTGAGATGGTCGTTGTCTAGGTTACACTGCTCCTTGTATGTCATTACACAGTGTAAGTTGAGCTAGCCTCCTGTCTCATAATACAACTCACCCCCGCAGTGCACATCCACCAGTCATTAAACAAGATTTAGTTGGCGCACATAATCCTTTAATGCAGAAAGAACACGGACAAACGGAACATAATTCTATATCCAGAAACAATATAATCCATATAATATATATATATCCTCCTCACAACTTAACCAGCATACATCACTGCCTTTTCAAGGCCTTCTTAATCTCCACTTTACAAAACAGTTATCCAGCTACTATCCACAGCTGGACCTCACACAATACAACCCACTTTGGGTTCAGGCCTCCATTAACTCTCCAACCCCCACTGGGTTTTAGGCCTGCATTCAAACACTAGGAGAACAACACCGGACGGAGATCTCTATCTAACTCCGCTCCTCTCCATAGACTACCGAACCCTCGAGTCCAAAACATCCACTGTCCAAAAGCGATCCGACCCGCAGTCGGTCTCAGCCCCAACTCCCCTTCCAGTCTTCTGACTTCGCACAAAACTAAACTGTCTCTCACCACATCCACCCTGGGGTCTGCATCCACCCTCACCATTATTTCTCATGGCTGGTTGTTTTTCTCGTAGCCCGGCTACAAGTCACTCACCTCAATGTCAATGACCCAGGCATATGTCATTACCCCCCTCTAAAAAGAAAACATCGTTTTCAAATGTTGGGAGCCTAATACCTATCAAATATGTGACCCCGACATATTGCCTGGGTAGCCCTAAGTATGACTCCATCTTACTTTAGCTACCACACTAAATAATACATCAGGTAGTCATAGTATACTACCATATTATCAACACATCAATACCACCAACTATCCATCTTGTGTACCAATGCATGCGCTAATACATGGCATAATAATCAACATAACATAGTGGAGCATTATATATTTATACCCGCAGGTCAATTCATATCTTCAATAACACACAAACCATGTAACTTTACTAATAATAGTCCAAGACTAAATGTTGAGGCGCTGCATTGCCTCTGTCTTCCATCAACTATCTGGAGAGTTTGTGTATCGACCATATATCAGGTGGACCTTTTCTTGCATTAACCAACCTCTGATTCCTGTCGATGCTGTGTCTACCCTTCATGTACCCATAACTCATGTTTCCTATATCTTTAAAACATCTGTTTGCTAATCCTAACCCTGGTTCAGTGATGTCGTTAACACTCATTTGAACTGCCTTAACTTTGCTATCTGCATATTGTACCGTTACACTGGAGTCTCTGTTTAGTCTGACCTCTTTATTAAATCCTGGCCAATATACCTGGCATCCTGCTCTATGCTGCTTCCGCCTTACTCATATGTGCCCTGCCCATGCCCTATCCTGAGCTGTTATAGTATATCGGTCTCTATGTGCTAAGGGTACCCCTCCTTGCCTACGCCTGGTTTTGTCATCTGAAAACCAACGAGTGGGAATATTGTTCTTCATTTTAAAGCACCCTCTACCCTTCTTTGATTGCCTATGTCTCACTTTACGTTCTAAGTTACTACACCCTTGGAAACATTTGTCAAGGGTATTATGTTTACTCTGGGATTCGTTAAAGCTATGTTTGAGATCCATTCTCACCTGCTCAGCTGTACTATCCATTCCCTCAGTGCCCATGTCTACTTCCAGTGCCTCTTCTTCTTCAGCTATACTCTCTAATTTTGGTTTTCTTTTGGTAACTACCTCGTTACTACTTAAACTATGTTTCTGGTCCCAATAGACTACTTCTTCTTCTGTACAATCTTTAACTCCTGGCACATTTCCTATGATCAGATCCGCCACTGGTGAGTCTAGAACACACGCTGTCACTCTTCCTGTGATATATGGTGTTTTCACTGTTATCACGGCTAATGGGTAGAATTCTATTGTCCCATTAAATGTTATGCATCTAATCTTTTCCCCTGTGTAATCCGAGGGATCCACCAAACTTTTTTTTAACCCCGATAGACGTACATCCGGAATCCCTAATTGTTAACGCTGGCCTATTATTGACGAATCTATGGTGCATCTTTATACTTCCTCCTGCATGCACTGCTGATCCTGCTTTAACTGTGTGACCACATATTGAGACCAGCTGACCGTCTTTCTCAAAAAGAGGTTTACATCCACTACAACTTTCATTGTTAAGCGTCTCAATTACTTGCGCTGCATTTGAGTGCTCTGTTTCTCCCATCGTACACTCATAACTAAGATGGTTCTTTTTTCCACATTTGAAACAGATGATCTCCTTTTTCCTGTTATTCGTTGGCCCACTGGAGGGTTGTACATCACACTGTGCTGCCTTATGTCTCCAGCTCCCACAATTCCAGCATCCGGCATAACTATTTGGACGTCTCTGAAAATCCCCCTTTTGAATGGGTAACGTCCTGCTCTGCCAAAATGGTTGCCACCATTATCTTGAGGTTCTTGCTGCTCACATTTCTGTGCTGAATCCACACTTTTCGATCTTGGTCTAATAACTGGATTCTGGTCCTATTTCATTTACGCTGCACAGACTATTTCCTCACTTATTTGTCTACCAATAGAACTGTTTGGATGTGCCGTCATGTAGTTTTGCCCTAACTGAGACATTGTGCCTATGTCCTTTGGTTTACGTTCTTCAAAGAAAGCCACTAAGTTATTATTGCATGAAGATAATACGTCTCTTAACACTAAATCCACTAATCTATTAAAATCTGTCCCTACTTATGCCAGCTCCATCCATTTATTAAATGTGTTCTTTACTGTATTGACAAAATCTGTAAAATCCTGATTTGTCTCTGGCACTAATTGTCTGAACTTTGTTCTGTATCCATGTTCAGTTAGTTGGAACTTTGTAAGCAAACGTTGACGCAAAATAGTGTAATTGTTTCTTTCTTCCAAAGGTAAATTAAACATGGTATCTAGGGCCTTACCCGTTAGAACCTCACCCAGTCTCATAGAATATTCTTCTTCTGCAATGCATACAGATTTTGCCGATGCCTCGAATCTGGAAAGATAAGCTTTAAGACTGTCACGGTCCGTAAAGAATGGCAGTTTAATCTCTGTGACGACTGCGAAGGTCTTCTAGTTTCCTCACTTTGACCCTTAGATAGGTCTAATTTTCTTAGTCCAATTTCTCTTTCCATTTGACACTTGAGCTTCTCTTTCTCACTTTCCATCGCATTTGTTTGTTTTACCTTTTCAAGTTCTAGTTGCGTTTGTTTCTCTTTCTCTTCCTGTAAACGCTCGTTTCCATTTAGGCCTGCCTCTGTTCTCTCTCAGCTAACGTTTCTTCTTGTAGGCGTTTTACCCCGCGTTCATTATGCCTCTCCTCTCTTTCCCATTGATGAAATTCTTTCAGTTTTCCTTCTGCAAACTCTTGTAACTCTTTACCCTTCAGGCCTAACATTTCACCTGCTTCAATATATTCCATTAAAGTAGGCATCTTGTACTTGTGGACACGTTGCTGTCTGTCAGTCAACTATAAATGTAAAGACTCTGTTGCTAGTCTTTGTGTACTTTCCCTAAGTACACCACCACTCACTCTGTACGTAAATTCGTAGTACTAATAATATCACTCTGTACTCACCCAGTCACTCTACAAGCACTAGGTAGTGAGGGTGGGGGGTATTTCCCTATACTCCCTTATATATATATATATATATATATATATATATATATATATATATATATATATATATATATATATATATATATATATACACACTAATGAATGATACGATAAGTGACTCTTATGAGACGGCAGACGCACAAGCTGAGTACACGGAGACGATGATCACAAAGAAATAAACCACAGTAACAGCCACAAGCTTGTGTGAGACGACCACAGTGCGCATTATATATATATATATATATATATATATATATATATATATATATATATATATATATATATATATATATATATATATATATATATATATATATATATAAACTGACACCGACCACTAGACAGTAGAAATGACGAAAGATCACAATAATAACATATATCGGGAGAAAACAAATATCATATGTAAATATAATGAAAAGAAAGAAAAGCACTCTTAATTAACAATATACACGAATCTGACGTCATACACAGCGGCTCTAGATATTGGTTAGGACCCCAATGCCAATGCACGACCACGCTAACTCTTTAGCGTTGTCCTTACAAAAATATCGTAAGCACAAGAACCCCGTTTTGTAAAGCCTATCCTGATTTAGATAGAAATTGCAAAAGATGCCTATCCAACAACTGCATGTAATAACATATACATATATAGATACACAAACGATAACGACGGTTAGAACGATGAGAGCAAACAAAATGTCCAAATGGCTGGTCGACAATACTGTACTTATTAACCAGTCGCAACAGTTCTTAATTTGTTAGAAATAGTTTCCAATAATATCCTGGAAATGTCTGTTGGTTAAAGTTAATGTTCCGAAATGTCTTACGACGGTAAATCCCAACAGAAAAATGTTCTTTTGATATGTTGTTGCTTTTCTTGGACGTGGTGACAACAAAGTAATAATCCAAACGTCTTTATATTCACGTTTAACGACAAAGTTCAACAAACAAAATGGCAGTAAATGTCCATCGCTTTAAATCTGTATATATAAATCCTTATTGGCAAAGAAATGCGACCACTCCCGCGGTGAAGGCACGTAATCGTTCGTTGTAAAATTGTTTGCTCATGACAGTATAATGATAACAGAGGGATTTCAACAAAGACGAACATAAAGTCTGGTTTTCGTTCAAAACAGCTTGTTTTGATCATTCACGGTTCACCTTCCCGACATATGAGTCATCTTGACAACTATAGGCCGTGGAAATTTCCTGAGTACCTTGACTCCATCCCCACCCCAACTCACAATGTCACCTCAATTTCTCTTTATCACTGTCAGTGGAAACAAATCCTCAGAAACTTCTTACTGGTACACAGCCTTGACTTCTGCCCCACCACGGCTGACTCTTTTAACTCCGTGGAAAATCACACTTTACACCGTCCTCACCCTCTGGCCACTGCTGAGGTGTTATTTTTATTTTTAACCATTAACCCGCACCAACTCTGGCTACGGTAGGGGTAATGCTCCTACCCCGTCGGTCACCTCTCCGGTGAACCCACAACTCTCACTTCTGTGTATTCTACAAATCCGTGTAAATCTCCTCTTCCCGAGAGTTTTCCAAACATGTACTTCCCCAGTAACTGGTCGCTGGTGCACCACCCGTCCTGTTAACTGCGTCGACAAATCTTGACCTGTCGATCTTCGACCACACCGTGCGATTGCCTTCAGCACACACACCACTATCACTATCTTTGATTTTCAATCCTGTCTTTATCACCGACAGCGATACTGTCCAAATGTGCTGACCCGCTCTTGTCGCAAACAGCTTTTTGTCCACACGACTTTTCACCTGTGCTGAACTCTTCTTGACCTGTCTGTGTTAATTCTCTGACTCACCCACTGAATCTCGCTTCAGCAATACTGTCTGGTGTCAACTTTACCTGTAGTGACCTTCTCGTGAACTGTCTGTTTTTCGTGGACAATCCTGTGTCCCGTAATCGCCTGTTTTCTGGACGATTTCTGCTCGCGTATTTGCTGTGCGCTGGCTATTTTTTTAAAGTACTGTGGTGGCTTTCGTGAACTGTACGCCAGCTTGAGTATTCACTCCCGTCTGTCTGTGTTAATTATTTGGTGCACACACAAAAGAGTTCACATTAATCTCTTGAAACAACATTATCCAAACTGTCACGGGTTTGTTTGTTTGATCGAACATAGTCCCCAGATAATAACTCCTCTCTAAGCGACGAGCTCACAGATATCTCAGAATGACAACAATGTCTATAATGTAGTGGGTTTCTTGACCGGACGAGCCCTCATATATCTCACGTTGTTCTTTATAATAACTGAGTGAGATGGTAGTTGTCTAGGTTACACTGCTCCTTGTATGTCATTACACAGTGTAAGTTGAGCTAGCCTCCTGTCTCATAATACAACTCACCCCCGCAGTGCACATCCACCAGTCATTAAACAAGATTGAGTTGGCGCACATAATCCTTTAATGCAGAAAGAACACGGACAAACGGAACATAATTCTATATCCAGAAACAATATAATCCATATAATATATATATCCTCCTCACAACTTAACCAGCATACATCACTGCCTTCTCAAGGCCTTCTTAATCACCAATTTACAAGACAGTTATCCAGCTACTATCCACAGCTGGACCTCACACAATACAATCCACTTTGGGTTCAGGCCTCCATTAACTCTCCAACCCCCACTGGGTTTTAGGCCTGCATTCAAAAACTAGGAGAACAACACCGGACGGAGATCTCTATCTAACTCCGCTCCTCTCCATAGACTACCGAACCCTCGGAGACCAATACATCCACTGTCCAAAAGCGATTCGACCCGCAGTCGGTCTCAGCCCCAACTCCCCTTCCAGTCTTCTGACTTCGCACAGAACTAAACTGTCTCTCACCCCATCCACCCTGGGGGTCTGCATCCACCCTCACCATTATTTCTCATGGCTGGTTGTTTTTCTCGTAGCCCGGCTACAAGTCACTCACCTCAATGTCAATGACCCAGGCATATGTCAATAGCTGGCTGTCATTTTAGATGCTAGCTAGATGTAATATTTACGTCGAAACTCCCTTTTCATTGAACCCAAAAAATGCTTAAACACAAGTAGAATTCGTCGTCACTAAACGTTGCCACGAAAGCAGATATTCAAGCTACGTCAGGGGCAATAACACAAAGTGCTGAATGGTAGTCGTTTTGGGTCACTCTACCCCAGTGTTTCCCAACCTTTTTTTGTGCTATGCCCCACCCAAGCCTTTCTAAAATTCTTATGCCCCCTCCCCCCAACAAATACATTATTTTTAATATTCAAAAATTGAAATGTTCACTAAAGAAACTTGAATGATAGGTGTTAGGAAGGAATCACTAGGAAATTATTGAGCAAACACAGTAAGTAAAGTTTCAAAACATATAATGGAGAACTACACTCCATTATACAAAACACTGATTAGACCAGTTGTGATGTATGGCTCTGAAACCTGGAGTACAACTTAAGGAGATGAAGCCTTGTTACAAACTTTTGAGAACAAAGTCTTAAGACGCATCTTTGGGCCCATTAGGGATACACAAAGTGGAGAGTGGAAAAGAAGAAGCAACAAAGACATTTATGATCTGTTTAAGTCCCCGCTAATCACTGGTATCATGAAGGCTAATAGACTGCAATGGCTGGGGCATATAGAAAGAATAGAAGATAATAGGGAAACAAAACTCGCTTACACTCAAGAAATAAATGACCGCAGACCCCGAGGTAGACCAAGAAGACGGTGGAGAGATAATATACATACAGACCTACAAGCACTTGGAATCAGCGACTGGCAAGAGAAGGTCAACCAGAGAGACGAATGGAGACGGCTTGTATCTGCAGCAAAGAACCTCAATGGCTCGGAATGCTGAAGAAGAAGAAGAAGATAATGGAGAACTGCAATTCAAGTACACAATAATTTTAATGAAAGATTTTTCTATATTATTTTAATTATTAGTAATTATTTATTATTTAAATTTAGTGAGATCCTTTCGCTTGATGATTGCTGCAAAGAGATTTTATGTCAGGTTCTAATTTAGTTAACTTCAGTATCAAGTCTCCCCGTTTTGTTATATCCAGCCGATTTCTTCCATTTTCGAATTGCCCCCCTTAACAATCGAATTGCCCCCCTGTGGGGCGTGGGCCCCACGTTGGGAAACACTGCTTTACCCTATCGACTATTCTATCCACTTGACGTTTTAAATGTCTTTTATTGATTGTTGTGTCCTTTGATCTACAGTTTAGCTTCACTTTATTGTGGTATATTTCTACTATAAATCAGGTAAATAAGTAGTAAGTAAGTAAGTAAGTAAATCTTTATTTTCCAAGGGTTAAGAATTGGGCACGCAGGCCCGTCTGACATTCTGCCCTTCTTCTCTATATCCTCTCATACTTTCTTTCATTCAACATCTCTTATGAAGCAATTATTTGGCAACAAAAGAACAATAAGCAGGTACGTTGTTTATGCTACCCACATTCTATGTTTTAGTCTTGTTAACTGTACTCTCCGGCTGTGTCGAAGGTGTTGCGGTTGCAATTCGTAATCCCGCATACCGCATTCGAAACGCAGCTGCGGGCGTTTTGTTACTTGTGTAGAATCATCATCATATTGCAAGTCCCTTGTAGAAAGCCGCTCTCATCTCAGCGCATCGAATTGCCTCTCGATATCTTGTCATGTCTCGTGCCGCATGCATCATAATGGCGAAGCTGTCTGCAATATTCTGTGCCAATCATCATACTGTCGAACTCTGCGTCTTTTCCAAGAACCATGCCGTCCAAGGCTGTTCTTTTTCGTAGAATATAAAGACAAAGTGGTTCGATAGATCACGAATGTGTGACATTGGAGAAAACTAATTACATTTCAGCAAATTAAGTGGTGAGCAAAATAATACACTTAGAACAAATTTAAGAGTATAAGTAGAAAGAAATTACTCTGGATCTCACATGATGAAAGAACACGAGTAAGACCCAACACACGGAGAAGAGAATGAGAGGGATATAAATAATAGGGGGACAACATGAAGGGAGCTGAAGGTAGTGACAAGGTAAGGGGTGTTTAGTGTTGGCTGAAAGCCTACGCTCCATGGGAGGCAGGCAAAATCAATTAATGAGGGCAGATACAAGCTGAGTTCTATATTAAAAGGCTGCGGTGAATTAGTGGCTAGACACTCGCCAACCGTACCGGTGTTCTTGGGTTCGAAACCGCATCAGGGAGGTTTCTAATTTACAAATAACAGATCTGAGTTCATGGGTCGACCCATCCTAAAATACAGTACGTCTGTAAAATCCCACTACACTTTGTATGTAGAACAGCTGTTTGATTTAGAGTATGTTATACGTTTGCAAGATAGAAAACATACTCTCCAACACACAGCTGTTCTACATACACAGTGTAGTAAGACTTTAAAAACACCCTGTTAATAACAGAAAATGTCTTTAGATGTAAAGGCATCCGGCAGGATGTGTAGCATATCACCCACTTTGTGCCGTTTGCTCTATAAATATACGGGTGTAGCCCAGTATGCTCAATGAGACTAAGGCGTCTGAAATGAACTCTAAAAAACAAAAATATGTTATTGAAACATAAATTTAGTAGAAATGCCGATATCAAATCAATAATGTTCAGCACTGACAGTGAGCGTGTAATGTAACATTTATTGATGTTGTGTTAGCGTTTACATGGGCTAGTCTGGTAATTTAACCGGTCGTCTCTGATAACGTGGCAGTTATACACGCAGGGGTGAGAGCTCACTTTACTGTCTTGAGAAAGCAATTATCTATTACGACTGTTTGGTTTGCAAAGGTTGACTTTATTGCATACGGATATCCCAGTTAGTGCTCCGGTCTCCTCCCACAGACCAGACAAAAGGAATCTCAGCCTGGTACACACATTCGGTAACACCGAATAACGGTAGCACATGAAAAGCCAGTGTCTGTATATCAAAATCACACTAACACATCTTTCGCAGGTAGATCTCGAATCTAAAAAGCTTTGCCTCGGTAGAGGCCCGTTCGTTCTGCTGGTTTAATGCGGACATTGTTTAATCGGGTTCTCCTAGTTATTCTTCTTTTCTGACAAGGCTAGATGTTCGATCCACTAACTTATGATTGGGGAAGGGGGCGAAGTGTGAAGTATACAAGCATCTTCTTGCTTTGTAAACATTGAAACAGTCAAAACTGTGAGACGAACCAGTACTTCATCACAAACAAACCGCATGGTTATTTTTACAGCTGTACTAGATCTGGTGGGATCGTCGATTTTCAGAATAGGGATATCGGCATTCACTTTGTGGTCGGTCGACAAGTGTGTTTGCTGCAAGGTGTACACCGCATGTCATTGTCCTCGTAAACTGCATTCCCAGTTACATCAAAGATGAGTGCAGACAGACAGGACATAAACAATATAAGACGAGTAGCACAAGATATGGATATACACTCCAATGACAGCGAGGGCCCCCTGGACCCAGACACATGTATTGCATCTATCGATCTGCCTAGCAGTCCACCATAATTTCATCCGGAAGTGATCTACAACACATTCAATTTATATGATTCTTTATTTCAATAAATACTTTACACAATAACACTTACACAAGTTGCACAGTATATAAACACACCCATATACCCTCTATGGAATTACCTGATTTATCGGGAACTCCAGAGATTTCTTTGTTTGTGGTGAGTTTACAATGAAGTACCGATAAACCTGATCTACTTGATTCAGTGGGCGTAAAGGGGGTTTGGGGTGGGGAGGGAGAGAGAGAGAAATGACACAACCACTGGTCAGCTTACGCTATTCTCAACTTCCTTCTTCAAAATAGACGGAATTTATTATTACTTTATACATTAGAAAACTGACACGATAAAGCCCTAGAATGTGCCAAGGCCGAATCGGATGTGGTCTATGTTAATGGTGGCCAACTAGAATGAAATGAGACCTCATAGATCTAGCACTTACTACCCTATCCGCGATATTGGATACAAAATGGGCCATTTTGGGGGCTCTCGGAGTGTCCAACTGTCATGCTCGGTATTAATTTCAAAATCTACCGAGAGCAGGGAAACTACTACACGAAATGCCTTGAAGTATGAGGAAGCAATACTCTCATTGGATGCCCCAGACAGAAGGCATATGATGGAACCAGTAGACCCACTAATTACCCAAGGTGTACCTTGGTATTAGAAGTGGTGGTGAAATTAAAGAGCTGTGCAATTAAGCAATTACAAAGACTACGGCAGACACGCTAACACACAAGAGGGTCTGACGAAGTGTGAAATGGGTACATCTGAGAAAGCAGAGGAGTTTAAGCGCTGGGCAGCACAGACCAAAAGAACTAAATTTAATAATTACATAAATAAATTGGGAGTTGATACAAAATATGGTATTTTTTTGGAAACTTCACAAACAAATGGGCAAAAAGACTAACCTACCACAATGTGAATAATATTTTGGGATAACAGCATGCCAATGACGACGGACAGGGAGAAAGAGGAAGCCTTCATGGAGTGGTCTCTATTACAATCAGATCAAAACGACAGAGACATCAAGCATACAGTTATAACGCATCTAGCAGGCTTCTCGTTAGAGACAACAGCTTTGGGGGTTGTCGTGCAGGTAAAAGATATAAACTATACATTTAAAAAGAGCAAATGACACTGCGCCATGACCTGACGGGGTTAATATCCGAAATAAGCCCATATGAAAGAAGGAGTCATGGAGATTTGAAATAGATACTACTTACTTTAACCACAGATGCAGGACAGAGTGGGTGCACATCAATTTGATTCCAATCTCTGTACCGACTGTACTCGAACTTGCTTGATATTACGTATGGAACGCGAGGCGTTGTGATACAATTTAAATATAAACATTATTTTGAGAATAATAGGAGATCTTGACACATGCAAAGACCTCGTGGCAGCTATGCATCTTAAATTTACTATTTTCAATAATAAATTAATTATTGTATCTACATTTTCTTGTTTATTGATATGTTTGCTTATTTCGCGCCCTCCCAAGTCATTCCCTGGCTCGTGATAGCGCCGACTACGCGCTGAGTTACCATGGTTTCCAAGGCAACACACACACACACACACACACACACACACATCTTTCCCTACCTCAAAAGCGCCCGGCTGTCAACACAGGTCGGATGCTCCAGAAATATTTACTTCATTTTGCCAGTCATCCATTTGATAGACATGTAACAAGGATTTCTTATTTGACATTGATAGATAAGTGAACTACACGTGTGAGTGGAGGCAATAAAGTAGCAAACATAGCATAACAATGCTATATAAACCTCGTGTTATTACGAAAATCTTTTTCAAAATGTTTTTCAACCTTTCCTCTGGAGCATATCCTTACGCAAATCTTTATGTTATGGGCATAAATGTTGCAATTAAGCGATTTCTCTATGTTTCTGTAGAACCCCTGGCTGTCGCTTGTTGAAAAACTCTGCTCTAGGCTGTTTATTTAGGCTAGCCCTATTTATATATTTCGCAAACCTTATTATGGGATATATTCTATTACCAAAAACAATACGGGACTCTATCCAGGCCCAGTAATTGGAACGAGTATCGAGACCCCGACATTGGAATGAATTGAGTACACTTGAAGGGCAAGTTTCATTGTCAGTCAGTCAGTCAGTCCTACCTGGCACAGCTCGAAGCTTGCCAGCAGGCGACAAGTGGATGTGACATTGTTGTAGTAGCAAATACACATGGGTTGAGTAGGTAAGGAACCTACGACTGGTATAGCAAACCGGTAGGGAATTTACTTGATCCTAAAATTCTGCTCAAGATTCATGGAGAAAATTGGAGGAAAGGCGCTAGTCACAGGCGCCGGAACATCATTGACTTCTTCCCACGACGCATAACGTAAAAAGTGGAAGCAACAAAAACATCAACATCATCAACAACAACCAAAGGTATCTATAGACTTTATAAGTACCTTTGGTGAGCCGTAACCGAGTGACCCCTAGTCATTTGCTTTTCTTGTGTTTCAATAGGATTTTATTAATTGTTCTAATTCAATGTCTTTTTCATTTTCAGATCCCGTGTACTTCACCCTTTAGTATGGCTTTTAAGAAATGAAAATTGGACGCCGAGTGTCGCGTTTTCAATGAAGAATGGGAAGTAAAGTATTTCGTTTTGGAAACAAAGGACTCGAAAAACAAGCTGCGTAATATGCAGCGAAAGTGTAGCCGTTTTGAAAGTGTACAATCTTCGGCGTCACTACGAAACAAAACATCTATCAACATATTCGACGTTTTATGGACAGTTTCACTCTGAGAAATATGAGTCCATGAAACGTGGTTTAGAAACACAAAGAAATGAATCTGTCACTCGTACAAGTTACAAAATAGTACATAAGATGGCTGAGGAAAACCGTTTACTGATGACAGCTTCATCAAAGAGTGTATGATGGAAGCATCAAACGATTTATGTCCTGAGAACGCCGATTTGTTTGGTACTATCAACCATCTCGGCAAGTTCTCTTGTGCGAAGAATAGAAGAAATTGGAGAGAACATAGTGCTACAGATTCGCATAGAAAACATGTTGTGGTATTCTCTGGCACTGGAAATGCCTACTGATCTCTCGAGTATGTCACAATTCTCGTATTCACTCGTGGTGTCAATTTGGACTTTGGGGTAACGGAAGTGTTGGCATCCGTTTGCAGCATGCACTTAACAACAACTGGAAAAGACAATGTCATGGACGTGCAAAACGTCTGGCAAGACTATAACCTAAAGTGGAATCAGCTTTGAGGTGTTACAGTTGATCGAAGGAAAACATGGCTTTAGTTAGAAAGGGTCTGGTGGGGCAGTTGGAAGATGTGCAATTTCCTGGCGCTCTGATCATTCACTGCATCTTACATCAGCAAGCACTCTGTAGAAAAGACTTAGATATTTTACATGTACTGAAATCAGTCGTTTCTGCTGTGAACTTCATTCGGGGACATGCACTCAATCAGCGTCAGTTCCAGGCTTTTCTTGAAGAAAATCTGAAGTCTGTGACTTACCTTTGTACACATCAGTGAGGTGGGGCTCGGCTGCGGTGAAGTCCTGTTTCGTTTTTACAAACTCCAAAACCAAATAAAGTTTTCCTCACTGAAAAAGATAGAGGTGATCCACAGATATCAGATCCTACCTGGCCGTCAAAATTGTCATATTTTGTCGACATCACTTCCCACATGAATGAACTGAATTTGAAAGCTGTCATTGTTTGAAGCACAAATGAAAGATAATATTGTTCTCTTTTCACTGTTTCAAATAGTTTTGCGCTACAATCACCGAAGATGTCAACCTCGATTTTCCGAAAACAAATTATTCGTGACTTGAAGAAGGAGGTTTTGGAGAGGTTTTCCGATCTTGACAGAATTGAGAGTCACATTCTTCTGTTCCAGAATCCGTTTGATTGTAACCTTGATGATGTGCCAGTTGAACTACAGTTGGAGCTAATTGATTTGCAAGCAAATGACTTGTTGAAAGAGAAGCATAGAGAAGAAAAACTTGTTGAATTTTAAAGCTGCTTATTTGATGTTGAGTTTCCGAAACTAAACAAATTTGCCTCTAGTATGGCAAGTTTAGTTGTGCGAAGAACAGAATAAATTGTAGAGAACATAGTGCTACAGATACGCGATTGTTGTTGTTTGGAACAACTTATGTCTCTGAGCATACATTTTCAAAAAAATGATGTATGTCACGGGGTGAAAATAGTTGTACTGTGTTGAGTGTAGAGAATAGTGGTAATGAATGTACCGCGATGATTTTCATCTCGATAGGGCAATGAGAGGTACCAATAAACTCTTCTCCACTGTAGCGGCGCGGTTGTCTATGCACGCTGCTGTCTTACGAACGTCGTCGCGTTATTGGATGCTTCCTAAAGCAGTCCTGTATCCGTCTGTCTATCTCGTTATCCGTCTAGGTGGATGATGTACGTGAGCACCTTCTCCAGGATGCCATGACCTTGGGGTGGCACAACGTCCTAACCAGCCTCTCTTCATCAGCCGGACCGCTCTCCATGACAAGATACTAACTCTAGCAGGCCAAAGGACGATTGATGAATAACTTTATTTGGCCGTACTGTGTTTCACACGGATACGAGCATGCCATACAGCCAGCCGATCCACAGTCAATCTAACTTTAATATACAGAGCGTTACCTACTGATCCACTGAATGCAACATGCTCCCGCCACTGACAATCCAACCATTACTCCCATCCATCCTTAACGTGGCCGTGTCATGCGAGTGTAGATGTCTGACGTATGCGTGGCGTAATATGCTGCTAACTGCCCCTGGCGGTTGGTCTGTTAATAATCTAATACGTGTGATTGCGACTCGGGCACGGTTAATCGAAGATGTGCGTGCGCCATATTGGAATACTGTAGGTGAGCTGATGCGAACAGTCCTATGTGTTGGGGCCTAATCTAGTGAATGCATTCATGTGAGTGTTGAATGCTATAGTGTAAAGCAGTTGATGTTTCCTAGTTTGATTCTATGCTGAAATGTCGCTATAACGTTGAAGTTGTCAAACGACACAGCTTGTTACGTAACTATAGTGGTTCATTCGCTAGTTAAATTTAGTGCTTAACTTTTGTCTTTATTTCTATTAATATTTTATATGTGTGCAGGTGAATTACTCCATTACATGACAATACACCCCTCACCAAAAAAAAAAAAAAAAATTTTTGAAAAACATTTTCACTAACTGAACTCTATCAGAATGTGCATGAATAACGGTTTTGACGTAAATTACTCATGGTCATTATTGACGTACAAGTCCATCGTCTTAGGGAACATAATATTCAATTGAGAAAGCATAGAACGTGTCGGCATCAGACACATGGACTAAGAAAAAAGCAACTCTCGATCGCCGCCAGCATATTATGGCTGTTATCACGTTACTACGACCGACCACTTGTGAACTAAAATCAAGTTCCAGTCGCCGCTAGCACTTTATGGCTGTTATCGCGTTACTAAGACTGACCACTTGTAAAATAACTATAGGCATCTGTAACCCCGAGTACCTACATCAACGAAAAAAAACGACCCCTACACAATCCAACGAGACTTTAGGTCATCCTGTGTAGAATGCCGTCCGTCATTACTAACTCCAAGGTGGTATCGAAATCCCAATGACACATGATCTGTATTATGACGACGTTTCTATTAGTCAACATTATTCTTCCGTCATTAACCATTTCTGACTATAATGTTTTAACTTCCAAATACATTGGCTAATTACCTTTATGTCATGACTGAACTTTATCTATATTGTATCATGTAATATATCCATGTAATGTGTTTATGATAGTAAAACGTACTATGTGCGTTTATTATATCTCTACTGTACCTACGTTCTGTGTACATTTTTACTTGAGTATATTCAATTACGTATAGATGTGTTCAATATAATTACGCAATTAAATATTTATTATCCCTATATTTGGTTTGTCTTGACGTAGGTATCTAATTTATGTTCATGTGTCCAATTTCAAAGGTCCTATCTTGTTTCATAAGTACGAAATGTGTCGTGTCTTGTTTATTTTTTTTCTACAACATAGCCATACCAGTCTTTCATTCCATAATATAAAATTATGTAATATTGAACATCTATGTGATTAGAACATATACATGTGTTCATACAAGACATATACTTATCAACAATCGTGGTTTAACAGATTACAAACACATATAATAATAATAATAATAATATAATAATAATAATAATAATAATAATAATACCATTAAATTAAATACTCTTATACTAATTAATGAAGCGGTAAATAATACAGTTCATAATAGTATTGAAAATGTCTTTGAATAGAAATGTTTGAAATCCTCCATATCTTCTGTCATGACTACCAGTGTTCAACGTAGACGAAAATTTGAACTGACGTCCACATTAGTCCGATATCAAACTCAAATAATTCAACAGTCAGAATCCTTATCCGGCTACATCCGGTAACTGCATACACTACTTCACCCTGAAACAATAAAATAGTTAAGTGACTAACTGTTTACAACTATAATAATATAATATGATTGATTTATCACAACTTGGGTTGTAGTCAGAGCATAGCAATAACTAAAATTACACACCCATTTCTACAATTTTCTTGTCGATAATTAGGATAGCGAGAAATTTATATATCTTGATAGCGCACATAAATACTGAAGCAGTTTATAAACAGTGATGTGCTGTGCTTCAAGAATATAATCTACTCAATAAATCAGCAAGATTATTGTCATTTCCAGGAATATGAGAAACTGAAAAGTCGAAATCTTGTAACAATAATTCCCATCTGTGAATTCTGGCATTTTTCGGATAACCATCTTTAAAAACTTTTAATGGTTTCTTATCAGAAATGACCAAGCAGTTCTTGCCTAATAAATATTTAGAGAATTTTGTGACAGCTTCAACTAGAGAAAATGCCCCGAGCTCTGTAATAGCGTATTTCCTTTGTGTTTCAGACAACTTCCTACTCGAATATAAGACTGGATGTAATATACCGTTATATTGTTGTATGAGAATACAAGAAATAGTGTGAGAACTCGCATCAGTTTGAACAACGAAATCCTTCGAGATATACGGTTTTCTTAAGATTGGCGGAGTACTGAATATGGTCATTATTTCTTGTAATATCTTATCATGTACTTCCGACCAGTGGAGTTTGTTTGGGCGGCACTTTTTCAACAGTTCTGACAAATGTGATGTCATTTCTGCAAAGTTCTAAATAAATTGTTGATAATAATTTATTAGACCCAAAATGCTTCTGATTTCCTTCTTGGTTTTTGGTGTCTTGATATCTAGAAATTTTGTAACTAGTTTTGGATCTGTGGGAAGAAAACCTTTCGAGATTCTGTGTCCTAGAAATTCAATCTCTTGAATGCTATTTCGGTCATAATAGGCTTTACTGTAAGACCAAAAGCTCTGATACGTTGGAATATATGTCTTAATATGCTAACGCGCTGGATAATATCACTGGAATGTATTCAGATGTCATCCATATAAGTAGCAGTGTTCGTAATGTCACGAAGCAACAACCGCATCGTACGTATAAAAGTTGCGGAAGAGTTTTGTAACCCAAAAGTAAATATATAAAGATTCATACAACCCCAAAGGAGCGGCGAAAGCAGTAATATGTAGTGATGCCTCAGACATTGGTATTTGCCAATAACCCTTAGTGAGGTCTAGTTTAGAAAAAAAAATTGTTGATTTAGCCATGCTTGTAAGTAGCTCATCAACACAAGGCATAGGTTAATCATCTATAAATGTGAGTGCGTTAATATTCCTATAATCTACACAGATTCTTAGAGTATTGTCCTTATTCTTGGCAATTACGAGCGGAGAACAGTAATTATATGATGACTTTCTAATTATACCTGCCTGTTCTAAATCTATGATCTCTGTAATAACCCTGTCCTGTTAGTGTAGTGGGATAGGGTATGGTTTGGTTCTTACTGGTGTCTGAGAAGTCAGTTGTATATGATGCTGTATACATTATGTTTTCCCAGGTGAATCAGAAAAAAAATATCGCTAAACTCTTCCAATAAATGTCTAAATAAGTGCTGTACTGTTTGTAGTAATTCTGTGTTTACTGAAATCGATTTCCAACTATTTGTGTTGTGTGCAATAGGAGTGGGAATCGATAGAGGTATTGCATCTTCGGCTTGTTCATTGATTACGGAACATAATGCTGCCGTGTGCATGTTCTGATGTTGGACCTCAGGCGATGTGTCAGGTTGTCTAGAATGAAAAGGATTCAACATATTGATGTGGTATATCTTTACTTCACCTTTGATCAAGATTTGATAATCCACATACGATATTTTCTTCACTACTTTGATAGGACCCTGCCATGAGATGAAAAGTGTCTCGACAAGATCAGGTAATAGCAATAGTACCTCGTCACCTTCTTTTAAAGAAATAGTGTTAGCTGATCTATTCGCGTAGTGACGATATTCTATTCCTGTGTCACCTAATGATTGTTTTGCTATTGTACAGGAAGTAATTATCTTATCACGGAGGCTGGTGACCTGTTCATAGGCCTCCCTGATTGGTTGATCTTGTACTACTCCTGTTAGTAGTTCCTTAAGTATCAGCATGGGACATCGTGGATTTGCGTCGTAGACCAATTCAAATTGCAAGAAACCAGTACTAGACTGTGGAACTTCGCGGTACGCAAATAGTACTGCAGGCAAGAGAATACTTTAGCTAAGGCTCTTGTCAACGTCAAATTTAAATTTTTGGTAATGCCATTTGACATAGGGTGGATGCTGGAACTGAACATTTGCTTAATCCCTAACATATTGCTAACTGCTTGTGTGGCTTTAGAAATAAATTGTGTTCCTCTGTCGGATAGGATAAATAGCGGAATATTTATCCTCGAGAATATTAAGAGGAAAGCGTCGACAAACACAGAAGAGGTAATTCTCTTAAGAGGGAGAGCCTCAGACCATCGCGTGCATACATCGACCATTGTCAGGATGTACCTGTTGCCTTTGTCCGTCAATGTATTTAACGGTCCGACGATGTCGACAGCGATCTTTTCAAACCGACGAGATGACAAATCCGTCTTTTGTACCGGTGCCTTCGGATGTCTGCCTTTCTGTGACATCTTTTGGCATGTCTGGCATGACTGAACGTACTTAGTATATCATTTCCAAAGCCTGGCCAGTAAAAATCCGATACAACTCTGGCGGTTGTTCTAGCAATGCCTTTGTGTCCTGCAAATGAGATATCATGTGCCATTTCTAATATCTTCTGTCTATGTTGGGCTGGCACCACTGTTTGGAAAATGTGGGTTTTATCTTTCTCATACACCCTAGATAGTATTTCTTTATGCAGATTGAACCACCATCTACCAGACTTTGAAATTCTATGTGGGTGGTCAAGTAATTAAAAGCAGTGTCGAAAAGAGGAATCAGCCGACTGTTACGCTCTAAAATCTGCAGGCATTGTTACGATATAAGGTAATGTTTGTGACGTGGATGAGGGATGATTGTAACATTAATGATGTGCCAATTGAACTACAGTTGGAGCTAATTGATTTGCAAGCAAATGACTTGTTGAATGAGAAGCATAGAGAAGAAAAACTTGTTGAATTTTACCGCTGCTTATTTGATGTTGTGTTTCCGAAACTAAACAAATTTGCCCCTGGTATTGCAAGTTTAGCTGTGCGAAGAACAGAATAAATTGGAGAGAACATAATTCTACAGATACTCGATTGTTGTTGTTTGGAACAACTTATGTCTGTGAGCATACATTTTCAAAACATGATGTATGTGAAGTCAAAACATCGAACGAGATTGACTAATGAACATTCGAAAGCAATTCTCGTTGTCGGATGGACCAATTCCAAACCAAACATTGATGATATCTAGAAAGCCAAATATTAGTTTTACAAATCTCATTAACATTTGTTGCTGCTTAGTTTGTGAGATTCGTATATGTGCACACTAGATCTGATGTAACTATTTGTTTGTTAACGCCGCTTTCTTTGGTAACTTTTGTTAGTACATAAATATGTTGGTTGTCTTTGTTTGTTTGTGTGTGTGTGTGTGCATTGCACGCCACTCACCCATGATTAACTTAGGTTTTCGTCATTCTTTCCCAGAGCTTTTGTTCTGGCTTGCAAGTATTGTTACAGTAAGTTGCATATCATTTACAGGACGTTTGCAGTCAACACCAGCATTCTTTGCTGTTGTTGATGTCTTAGCAAATTTACGTTCAGTAGTTTGCCATTGCTTTCTGAACGACGGGCACCCATACTATAGAGTAAAAAAATAGCGCAACGCGGTCTGCTGCCAAATTGCGCACGGCCGTGTTTCGAACGTGGGTATACGGGATTACGAACCGCGTCCGTAAGACCTTCGCCGCGGAGACCTGCGCAAGTATTGTAATGAATAAGTATACGGCCCGCGCTCGTCATCTTATCAGTTATCCGGCCCGCCGTGAAACATGTTATGTGACCCCTGATCTATACTGACAGATTTGTGCTAAGAGGCAAAAGAAGTGACTGGGAAGTTCGCTTTCAGTTGCGACATTTGGTGTGCATATGCAATCTTATTGTTTTTTTTTTTGGAAACCCTGGATGTCGTCACAGGAGCAACGGTATTCTTAGTCTGCACGACGCCTTGAACAGGCCCCATTGCGGAAGTATATCGAGCAATATGGTATACAACCATATACAATGGAGTCGATCATTTTTGACTTTAAACATTGCGCTTTATTGTTTGTTTGTGTCTACTCTTTGATCACTGTAGCAGTTTACATTTAGAAGATTTTCGGCTTTTAAGCATTTCGAAATCTTCTATTAATGAAACATGTAAGCAGTCTGGTTTCTGAACTTATTGTGAGAAAATATTAAAGTCCATAACTTTCGTCAATATTGTTGGTACCAAGTGTTTCCCCAATCTGGGTATTTGCACTTATTTTATATATTTTCCAGGTCATGATACATGTCATCTATACTGTCTTCCATCGTTTCTCACAATGGGGAATATGGCTAAATGATGCTGACATTAAAGGTTCTTCAATTTCACTTTAAAAGTAATATTCTATCTGCCATTGCAAATACACTATTTTGATGTTTGCAGATTATTAACAAATACTACACGTTGGTGTTCCTTTTCACCCTGAATATCGGTAAGTGTATTGTTATCATATGATAGTATTCATGACCCTACGCATATGGTATCATATATTCCTATTATATTAACATTCAAACATTCCATCTGTTGTTTGGTGTTGTGTACTTTTCCATCCGTTCTCATGGAGCGAACATTATGTTATGCTATGTTATGTTGTGTTATGTCATGTCGTGTTATGTTATGTTAAGTTATCTATATCGACATCCCCGTACTCTGGGTATTCCCAAGCGTGGTCTGTCTACCCGATGCAGCAGCCATTAGAAAGTATTTCTACTCACTGTTCACATGATGCGTAAGTTAACGTGTCTCCTCTCTATCACACGAAGGTGGGACCGAGTCGCTTGGCCTGGTAAACTGTGTAATCGAATTAGCTAGCTATAGAGACTCGACGATATCGGTCATCTTGATCCATTAGCCATATTTGATGAGACTGTCGACTCGTAATAAAATCTCTGCCACACACTTGATGAATTGAGTCCACACCAGGTAACATATTTGCTACTGCTATAAATGAATGCTGGATACTGAACTTAATAATCGACATAAGTGCACTAAGAACATGCTCACACATAGTGATAGTTCAACACTATTATATTTTAACCAATCAAGTGCACGAGGCGTGTCAGAAACAATCAACCACTGCACGGGACCTCAAATGTGGCTAGATAACAATGCGATTGCTGCATTCTTCAAGTTTAGTTATTCGTAACATTATGCAATAATGTCTGGAGAAGGAGAGGGCTCCGTATTGGAAGTGAATGGTGAAAGAACTCGTTCCGGTTTACGATCGGCTGTCAATAAAACTTACACACTAAAAAAAAAGAGATGGCCGTGAAGAACAAGCTATATAATTGCATGAATCCCACCGGCCCAGTTGTCAAACACACCAACTCAGGACAGTGTGTTACGGTTTTCTTCAACAACACACTCCATTATGAGGCATTGCGAACTTGTCTACTCAACTACTACAAACTTGAACTAATTGAACCCAGACACGATACGCGCGGGGCCCATGTTGAAGACCTGATTACGACGCCAGTGATTGTGCTTTGTTGAGCTTGAAAACTCGATACAGACATTCATCTAATCTGCACAGCCCGCAACTACAGATGTAGACAGCAAACCAGCTAACAATGTTCGTCAATTAACTCATACGACGAGTGTATATGACAACATCAACACGAGGTCTGCCAACCCACCAGTGCTCTTGGCCATTGAATACCCAATGGAGCGCATCCAAAAAAACATAGATCCCAACTTGGACATTGTTGAAGAAGTACCTGCCTCACATAAATTTAGAATGTTAACTATCAATGGACATTCGTGCGACTGTAAACAGCGCATTTAGGAACTAGAACAATCACTAAAGGCTCTCAATGTCACTGTTTCAAATAACATCGAAGCAAACAGCAAGATAAGCAGTGATTACAATGCTCTCAAAACAGAAGTCGCGCTCCTGCTAGATGAAAATTTTCTGCTGAGAAAAACAGTTCAAACCCTACAGAATGTGTCCTCTACCGACCAAACCGAAGAAGCATGTAATTCGAAAGCAATCGCTTCATCCTTAGGAAATCTTGGGGAAGCTCAGTCCCACCCAGAACAGACAACTACTATGAAAACACCTCAAGGTGCAGAGGAAAGTAAACAACAACAATCACCTCAATGCGCAGAGGATGATAAACAACAACAAGAAGTCAACCCCATTGACGTCAAAATAAGCAATAGGTTCGAAGTGCTTCAAGAAAAATCACCAGAAAACGTACAGTGCTTTAATATGCTGCCAACGGGCAACACATGCCGACAAGATACATCGGGAGAACCACATAGAGACATAAAGACTGCTGATAATCGGAAATGGATGAAACAACGGGCGAGATGTGCTGACAACCAACATGTACAGACAGCACGACTTGACTCTACACACATTATACTAGGCGTTTCTTTAATGAATAGGTTTATAGAGCGACCGTATAGCCACTTCAGACACTGACATTGTTTCCATAATCCCACTGTATGGGGATGGTGTTGACCGGTTAACAGACAAGATTACCAGGTTGGCTGTATATCATAACGTTAAAAAGGCAAGCGTACATATTGGTATTAATGACACCATGAACAACCAACAAATCACAGGGTCTCAACTGCTGGCACTCTTTAACGGGTTGCGCAACACTTTTCCTTACTCGTCCATTTCCTTCTCCTCCATCATATCACCGAGTTATGGATTCCAGCGCAGTCTAGCTGACACAACTAAAACATTTTGTAGAAGTTCTGTTCTCAAAATAAGATACAGTTTATCAGCAACACACCATCATTCACTTCACAGGCTGGTGCATAAAAAATAATGAGTCTTTATAAGGATCAATTACATTTGTCTACATTGGGCACTTTGTTGCTTGCCAAAAATATCAATTATCCAGAACGGACACACCATACATCCAATACAGGATCGCGTCTGACACCTTTAGCTGCTCAACCTGAAACTCAAGCCAGACGACATACTCTCGTTACATCAAGTACTAATAGGCCAGAAGTGCGCAGACCACTCATAACCACTGCACATGAAATCCAAGCCAGACGGGATACTTCCACCACACCAAGTCCGTATAATACGTCGTCTTTCACACAGGAGGGTAATAATTATGAAGATATGTTTCCTATTCTCCCCAGAAAGGAACTAACTCTCAGCAACAACGACTTGCCAATACAACCTCTTGTTAGTCACCAACCAGAGGCTGTAGTTGGTAGTCATTACATAACCATGAGACATCAACAGTACCCACTTTATTGTATCCCAGAATTGTTGCACCTCACACTTTATAGCCCAGCTACACTTCGTCAAACACTTATAATGTCGCTGTACCAACACAACCTGGTATTTACTAGCAACTTAGCTACACCGAATCTCGGTACAAGAAAGAGCCTCTCCTAGAACGTTTATCTGCATATTTGGGTACTACTTGATCTAGTAACGTTTTAGGTTGAAGGTAACTACAAACATTGACTTGTTTTGACGTTATATTAATTGATAATACTTAGCTGTATATCTTTTATAATACTTTTAATTGTGTTTTTTACTGTGAGTGAGGGAGTATTCATTGCTCTGCCTTATTGATCTGTGTACGTATTTTTATATATTAACAGATGTATTACTGGTTCTCTGTACTTTAGAGTGTGTATTGTAATAAGGGACGTAAGTTGTATTCACTTTGTGTGTGTGCTTTTATTCATTTTGTTTCTTTTAAACTTATGATTACGCATTGTTGAAATGTCTAATAAGTACGAACACTGGGTAGGTAATAATGGGCACAGAATCGGGCATTTAAACATCTGCCATCTATTAGGGAAACTGCCAGAACTATCACTTATACTTAATCAAAATTGGCACATGTTCGACGTTAGCGACAGTCGATTAAATGGAAACATCTCAGATGATGACATCGCTATCAGAGGTTTTAAAGCCATTAGAAGAGATCCCTATCATAAACAAGAGACGGGTATTGCAGTTTATATTTCTAACTCGCTTAACGCCCACCGCAGGCTAGATTTTGAAACCTGCGAGATGGAGTGTGTATGGCTTGAATTTAAACTTCAAAATCGCAATCCCCTTGTAGTTAGCTATCTTTATCGAAACCCCAGTGCAGGAAATATCTGGTATGAAAATGCACCACTATGAAGGATGTAGTCTTTAGTAATGCGAGAGAAATAATACTGCTAGGTGACTTCAACATAAACACTAACAAATCAATCAAAACATGGGAAAACATAATAGAGTCATATAACTTCTAACAGTTAGTCAAACAAGCTATTAGAATAACAAAATCATCTGCAACACGTATAGATCATATTTATACTACATGTGCTGACATCATCACAGAATATACTGTACCTATTAATGCAATGAGCGATCACTGCTCAGTATGCAGCACGTGGTCGAAAAGAGGTATCAAAACTCCAAAACACAAACATATAAGTATAAAATATAGAAATTACAAAAATTTCAATCGAGACGTCTTTTTACAAGACTTGCTCAACTGATCTCTGGACTATGTTTACCAGCTTCCTGACCCAGACGATGCTCTGGACCACTGGCTGAAGGCCTTTCTACGTATATTTGATAAGCATGCTTCATTTAAGGAAGTTCGTGTTAACCATCAAACTAAGCTTACGTGTATCACATAGGAGGTAGTTGAACTTATGAGAGACCGGGACAGGGCACATAAAAATAGATATGTAACTATGTACCGTAGTCTGAGAAACAAAGTTCAATATGTTATTCGAAAGGAAAACAAAAACTATTTTAAGAACTTAATAATGGATAAAATCAACACTAAATATATATAGACAGCAATAAATTTCCTTGACAAACAAACAAAAATCATCACAATCATTACCATCAAATCAGGTTACATGTTATCAATTCAGTAGATTCTTTCAGTCCAACATAAACCAACTGAAGGCTGCAATACCAGATGAGCATCATGACATATCTTTATTATTAACATTCTGTGAAAACAAATGCTATGGAGACATTCCCTCCAACATACCGCTAATGACAACCACTGAAGTATTTATGCATCTCAGTAACATAAAAAAAACAATAACTCATTAGGACTAGATGGAATCAGTAATCTGATCCTTCGCCATGCCGCACCAACAATCTGCGAGTCACTATCTTTTATATATAAACAATGTCTCACCAAATGTCACTTCCCATCAGCCTTTAAAATCGCTAAAGTTTATCCTCACTTAAAAGCTGGTTCTCTAGACGACCGTCTCATGAATAATTATAGGTCAATTTCCATATTACCCTCACCATCCAAACCGCTAGAAAAGCACATCCACAAAACAAAATCTAGAGCACTTAGTTTGCCACAAACTAATAGTTGACAGTCAGTCAGGATTTCGGCCAACATATTCTTGTCATACGGCCCTATCAAACATGATAGAAAACTGCCATCAAAATGTTAACAACAATATTCTATGTGGAGCGGTGTTTATAGACTTTAGTAAAGCATTTGATATGATAGACCATAATTTTCTAATTAAAACACTAGAAACAATGAAAGTAAGCTTTAATATAGTGACATTAATAAAATCATATTTATTAGACAGAAAACAAGTAGTATCACACATTAATGTTGGAGTACCTCAGGGGTCTATTCTTGGCCCTCTGTTATTTGCCATTTATATAAATGATCTTCCCTTATATCTGTCGTCGTCCTGCGATCTATTTGCAGATGACTGCACAGTATATACAAACGCTATTGATCGTAATGTGCTAGAAATGTGCAACAGGAAATAATTAGTTTAGTTAACTGGAGTCATGCAAACCGCATGCAAATTAACATTTCTAAACAAAATCTATGTTAATAGGAACCAGGCAAAGAATTCACGCGCTAAACTCGCTGAGTTCTCATGGTGCACATTGGTAGCATGCCTACAGAAAGTGTAACCGAGGACAAGGCACTGGGTCTTATCATAGATCAAAATCTAACTTTTAACTCACATGTTCCATCCATCCATCATGTGCCATGCCGGTAAGCGTGGGCGTTCATGTTCTGCCATCTCACTCGATCACCAGAGTCGACCATGCCACAAGGCCAAGCCATCCAGGTACTTGCTTCTAGGTCTTCCCCTTGGTCTGTTCCCCTCGATCGTACCAGTTGTCACCAAGTTCTCCAAATCATTTCTTCTCACATGTTCATGCTCTCGTTAAACAATTAGCCAAAAAAGTATACCAACTTGCAAAAATTAAAAATTTTCTTGACGAAAACACAAGAAAGATATTCTATACTTCCCATATACAAACACCTATTTATAATTTATCCACAATCTGGGATGGATTCTCCAAATCAATAACAAAACGCCTATATTCACTCCAGAAAAGGGCAGTGCGTTTAATTAATGGTGAAAAACTTACAGACAATTCTAACCTACATAAACGTCTTCGGTTACGGCCACTCCACAAACGACTACTTTTTAATAATGTCAAACTAATTAACAACATCCTATTTCAAAATGCTCTAAGCTAACCTTGGCCATTGTTTAAATATAACGCAAGACATAGCGAACGACTAAATATACTTCATGTCACAAAACCTAAGATAGACTTATATAAAACAAGCTTAGCATACTCTGCCGCTCAGTTGTGGAACAATCTTCCACAAGAAATCAAAGCCACCACCAATCATTATGCATACATTCGCAACCTGTTTGAACACTACCTCAGTAGAGACTACATACCCCCATAAACAAACCCCCCCCCCCCCCAAAAAGACAATAATAATGGTAAATTATCTCAAAAGACAACTAACCAAAAAACATTCCCATATGTTTGGCACACCTTCCTTTGGTATTTATAATCCCCATGACAAACATTAATATATAACATGACCATTAAAAGAACGGAAACATACAAATACCTGGGTACAATCTTCAATCTTCAACTGCTCCAACATAATAAGGGAAGAAATACAAGCTAGAATCAACTCTGGAAATAAGATATACTATGCACTACAACATCTGCTAAAATCAAATGCGCTATCTCGTAACACCAAGATCACAATATACAAAACACTGATTAGACCAGTTGTGCTGTATGGCTCTGAAACCTTGAGTACAACTAAAGGAGACGAAGCCTTGTTACAAACCTTTGAGAACAAAGTCTTAAGACGCATCTTTGGGCCTATTAGGGATACACAAAGTGGAGAGTGGGAAAAAAGAAGCAACAAAGACATATGTGATCTGTTTAAGTCCCCGCTAATCACTGGTATCATGAAGGCTAATAGACTGCAATGGCTGGGGCATATAGAAAGAATGGAAGATAATAGGGAAATAAAACTCGCCTACACTCAAGAAATAAATGACCGTAGACCCCGAGGTAGACCAAGAAGACGGTGGAGATATAATATACATACATACCTACAAGCACTTGGAATCAACGACTGGCAAGAGAAGGTCAACCAGAGAGACGAATGGAGACGGCTGGTATCTGCAACAAAGAACCTCAATGGCTCCGAAGGCTGGAGAAGAAGAAGAAGAAGAAGAAGAAGAAGAAGAAGAAGAAGAAGAAGAAGAAGAAGAAGAAGAAGAAGAAGAAGAAGAAGAAGAAGAAGAAGAAGAAGAAGAAGAAGAAGTTAAATATTGCCTCAGTGAGTCATTTGTTATTGATTACTTTTCATGCTTTATAATGCTATTGTTCTTTTGTTGTCAAATATTTGCTTCAAAAGTGATGTTGAATGAAAGAATTTATGAGAGGAAATTGAGAAGAAGGGCAGAATGTCAGACAGGCCTGTGTGCCCAATTCTTAACCCTTTGAAAATAAAGATTTTCGTTCGTTCGTTCGTTCGTTCGTTCGTTCTGTCTCCGTCTTCAAAAGCCACTAAAGCGGTCGCAGATTCATTATTCCTTAGTAATTGGATTACAAGTTAGCCTGACTTCTCCTCTCGGCTGGAAATAGAGGATTCATTGCTGACACTAGCATATATGTGTGTTTTTATTTGATGAGACTGGGTAGTTCCCAGCGAAACTGCAGTTATCAATTTAATGAGTGTCATAGTCTTGCTCGTATCTAGATAACTAAACTTGGGTTCATACAGGCAACAATAAATCTGGTTGTTATGAGATCGAAGATTTATTGTATTCTCATATACAGTATGCGTTGGCGCAGTGGGTAAACAGACCCGCGCTATATTACATCTGTCAAATAGGAAACATCACACACATAAGTATCATTTAACAGTCTAGCAAACTATCTAGCCTATGTCTATATATCTATTGATATCTATAGAGTCCCTCAAAGGCAGGCCCTGTTGCCTCTCTCAAGTCCATTCGTCCTCTGCCGGTCTCCGCGTGTCCTAACCCGACACGGGCGGTAACTCTGTCCGAGTTCCTCGTGGACCCCGCATTAGGCGGGCCACATCAGTGTCCACGGAATCATGGACTTGGTGACCACCTTCTATCTAGAAGGTTCTAGCTTACTTGGGTCCTGCTCGACTCAATGGTTTCCCTTGGGCTGGAATTGCAGCCCTTTACTAGATATATATACGTGAGGCGGTGACAGGATCCCCCCTCCCCCGTGACCTGATTTGTTGTTGGGAATTAGATCCGTTCTAATTCTGTCACCGACTCACCTACAGTTGGTGTTGTAGTTTGGTGGATAGTAACCTGGCAACCTACCTATTAGCACTAAAAACTCATGTATTCTACCATACAACACTTGTCTGATTTGGTGCAGAGATCCCTGTCTCTCGTGTGCTTAATTATGCTTATCAGACCGAAGTTCCATGGCATTTTAGTAGTTGTATTTACAACTTGCCCTTCTCATAGTACCCAAAATGGTACCCAGAGAAATAACCCCTATATAACAAGGGTTAACAAGACCGAAGTCTTGGCTAAATAAGTACACCTTCAAATCTTGATCTGAGTGTGTATTTCTATACACTTTTACTCCCGTATGTTATATAATGCTAAATATGTAGTTACCTTGTTCTTTTATCCCTTTCATACTACAAGTGTCCCTGTTGGCTTGTTAGTGTGTTTTGACTAATAAGTTGATGTTTCTAATAAAGTGACTGTATTTTACCTTGATAGTGTTGAGTTTTAAGGTTTGTGTACTGTGTGTGCTGAATGTGTGGCGTATTTCCAAGCGTCACGAGTTGGGATAACCTCAATCATGAAATACTGCACTGTGTGCAATACATGAAAAGGCATTCCAAGTAGTGGTGCTTAGATGTATCCTAACTGCTAAGCTAAGTATATTAACTCACTATTAACTAAGTACTACACATGTATTCACAAATTAGACAAGTCATACAATTTACATGAAAGACGCAGACAAATTAAAATAAATACGGTTTGCGTACAATTTGTCCGCCAAGTGTATCGTTCTCTCATTTAATCCATTCACACAGTCATTCACTCACTTTTGATTAAAAATAGTATTTGGTTAAAATATATAATTAAAGTTTAGGTAAGTGTTATTGCCCTTAGAAAAAATGGGCTAGGCGATATTTGCCCTTTAAGTAAATACGTACTTCTTGTACGATTAATGACAAATGGGTTACAATTTAGATAGAGACAATTGTATAGGACGGTTCTTTAGCTTAGGAATGGTACCGCCTGTAATATTAATGTCGAATATGTACAAATTACAGGTGAATACAATTTATATACAACAATAATGGAAATATAATACATATTTAATCTTAAACTAATTAATTAAATAAATCCAACGATGATGTGCGCGTCGTCCTCCTGTCGCTAGCGTGGTATGCCATGAATGGTAAAGCTAGTATGGATCTCTATTGAGTGTTGCCGTAGATGTTGTTCTGTTTCGGCTGTCAGTAAAGTTACGTAGTAACAGCAAGTATGGCATGTTCTTAATGTCCTATATAACGAGTTCTTACAGAATTCGGAGTTAGTTTGTTGGTTGATCTTATTGGTTGACACAAACACAGTTGCTGTTTCTTGCTGGAAGTGTTCTAGCGCTTAGGCACTTGATGGTATAGTTCTCAAAGTAACGTATCATGTTTTTGGGTGTTGTAATTCAACTAATCACTGAGAGTACTCTAGCAGGTGTAGAGTTCCACTGTAATATGCAACCGACTAAAAGTATCACAGTTTATAATATGGCTAATGGTCGATGTGATCAGAGTCATTCTACTGGCGCATTCACTTGCCGTGACAAAAGGTCAGCCACAATGTTGTCGGTGCCTCTGATGTGGCGGATTTCGAAGTCGAAATCTTGCAGTAGAAGACACCATCTTTGTAGCCGATGGTTTTTAGGCGACCCCTGGTTAAGGACTAATAATGGCGAACTGTCAGTGAGGACCACAAAGTGACTCCCTAAGAGGAACTTCGACAATCTCAATATACAAAACAATAGGCTCAGACACTCCAATTCAACTGTGGCATACTGAGTCTCAGCCTTCTTTAATTTGCGGCTTACATAGAGAATTGGGTGTTTTATGCCATCCATTTCCTGCATCAAGCATCCTCCTATTGCGATAGCGCTCGCATCTGTGGTCAAAATAAAGGGTAAATTAATGTTGGGTAATCGTAAGATTGGTGGATTAGAAAAAATATGTTTCAATTTACACATTGCATCATCTAAGCTGGTACTTTTACAAATTTTCGATGGATGATCTTTAGTTAACATATCAGAGAAAACTGAGGTTAGTTCTGCCCAATGTGGAATAAATTTAGAATAATAGTTAATCAGACCAAGTAAACTTCTAACTTGCTTCTTTGTGGTAGGTACTTCTAGCTTAAGGATCTTGGAAACAATTTTATCATCAGTCAACAATTTTCCTTCAGAAATTCTATGTCCAAGGAAGTCTATTTGTGTATAACCTATTTCAACCTTGGAAGGTTTGATAGTAAGTCCAAAAAGAGAGATTTGGTGGAAGACTTGTTTAAGGGTGAGTAAGTGAGAAGTCATATCAGAAGAATGGATGCATATATCATCAATATAAGCAACTACGTCATTAATTCCGTGTAATAACAATCTTGTTAGTCTTACAAATGTGGCCGGTGCGTTCTTGAGCCCAAACGGAAGATATAGCCATTCGTACAAGCCAAGAGGTGTTGCGAATGCTGTTATATGTCTACAAGACGGGTGTAATGGAACTTGCCAATATCCTTTAGCTAAATCGGTCTTAGAAAATAAGGATGATTGAGCCATATTTAAGATAAGATCCTCACAGCTGTTCATTGGCTCTGCATCCGTTGTTGTTCTTGTATTTAATACTCGATAGTCAATGCATAAACGAATTGTCTGGTCCTTTTTCTTCACCAGAACAATCGGTGACGAATATTGAGACATCGATTTTTGAATAATGCCATTTTTCTCTAAGTCTAAAATTTCTTTATCTAAATTAGATCTGTAATGGAGAGGAATAGAATATGGTCTACATTTGACCGGTCTCAGATCTGTCAGTACAATTGAATGTGTTATTTTATCAGTGCGTCCAGGTTTGTTAGAAAAGATAGATTTATATTCGTCGAGGATAGTCAAAATGTCTTGGCGCTGTTGTTGTGTCAAAGTGTCAGAGATATGGATGTCATTTATACTTCCGTCGTCAGTCATGATTGGTACAGGAATTTCAGTGTTGTCCACGTCTGTCTGATTTACCACAGATGCCACTGTTTGTAAATTGTCTTCAATGTCATTGTCGTCGTCGTCGAGATCAATCGTTGTCAATATGTCGTTAAAGTTGTCGTCGAGGTCAATATCACAGATTGTCGGTAATGTCCATATGTTTTCGTCGTTTTCGTCGTCGTAAGAGTGTGTCGTTAACGATGCTTCGTTTGTCGAGGTGTCATTTCGTTGAGAAATTGTCGTTTCGTCTCCGTCGGCAGTTCGTTGAGTCAGTTCATTTGTCTCATTGTCCTGTCTAACATAATATGGTTTCAACATATTTCCATGAGATAATTGCAAGTTTCTATTTAAAGAGAATACAGTAGGGTTATTCCCCTTGTTGACCAGTTTCTGACATATAACACAAGTTGCACAAAAGGTTTTAATATCCTGGTCAACCTTTGGCCCATAAAACTGGGTCAGGATAATAGCCTTGGTCATTTCGTATGTCATATGACCTCCAAAAGGGGAGTCATGGGCTATTTTTAAAACTTTGTTTCGATGTGCTTGTGGTAGCACTATTTGCTGTGTCGTGGTCTGTTTTGTTGTGTAAAATCTAGTTAAGATGTTATCCTGTAGCCTAAATGTCCACGATGCGTTCTTTGTTAATTTTGGCTTAAGGCCTACTAACTTAAAGTATGGTGCTAGTGTAGGGTCATTTTTCTGTTCATTACCAAAAGTGATGTTAGTTGAGTTTGGCGCTACTATTTCTAATGATTCCTGTAGTTGGTCGGTGTTGGTTTTGTGGGTTGTCTGTCGTGTTATTGCGTTTGTGTGTTGTGTGTTTTGTTGCACATTTACAGGTTCGGTACTTGGTAGTTTGGACGCATCCTCAATTCGAGGTTTTATTTCGGTCGTATCGTTTCTTGATTCGACCGCCCCTGCATTGTACACCTCGGTAAATTCTTCCTGAATTACCTCAGTGGTTGTCTCCCTTGGTATTTTGGCAGTTTGAGACAAGCAAGAATGGTGTTTCTCTTTTGTGTCGCTATTTCTGTGGTGGATACCGTGTTTTTGCTCCCACATTTTTATCTCTGTTTCAGAGCAAGGATGTATGTTGGGTAAATTACCAAGTATAATATCCGCGATGGGATTTTCAAGGATAGCACACAATACTTGCCCCGATATGAATGGTGTTTGAATTTCGACCAAAGCAAGGGGGTATTTCTCTATTGTACCTGAAAATGTGCGACATGTCACATGTTTGTCTGTGTAGTCTTTAGCGTCTATCAATGTTCTCCTCACCCCACAGAGAGTTGCGCCGGAATCACGAATTAACGTTCCTTTCTTATTGTTAACAAACCCTGTATAAAAAACTAGCTTGCCTGTAGATGATAAGGCAGCGTTAGCTATTTCGTTTGCAATTGGGATAATGTGACCACAATGTAGTGTTGTGTCCAGTTGGAACTTTGTACAGGTGTTGCATGTACTGTCTGTTATGGTGTTTATGACGTGTACAGCATTCCCAAGCTCGCTCTCATTGTCGTGTTGATTTTCACATTCATTTAGTGACTCAAGCTCTTCGTCAGTCGACGTTTCTACTAATGCCGCATTGGCCTGTTTCAATAACTTTCGGCCTTGACAATCTTTATTATAGTGACCCCAGCTATTGCAGAAATAACATTTAACTACTTTGTGGTAAGCCATGCGTTTAGCTGTTTGCTTCTCTACCATCTTTTTGAGGTGTTCCGGGTAGGCGGGTGATTTGTCACACATACCGTAAATGTCGTGATGAGCATTGCAATATTGGCACCTTACTACTTTACCGACATTGGATCGCGGTTTAAATCTGCTCTGTGATTGTTTGGAGTATTTGGTGTTCACTACTGCAGCTGCTGTATCATTGTGACTTATATTATGTTGAAAAATATCCCTGTTTGCTGTAAAAAATGCATTTCCTTTCGCCTCGATTTCCTGAATGCTCTTACAATCCATTTGTTTTAAGAACTTGGCAAAAGGTGTAGGAATGGTGCTAACTATTTTATCTATTATAATTAGTTCCTTAAGTTTATCATGGCTATTGTTGGTTTTAGCCGAGTTAATCCATTTTGTGCATATGTCTTGGACTGTACTGACATAATCTATGAAGGTTTGGTTTGGTTGTGGAGATAATTTGGCAAATTGTTGTTGGTAACCTGCAGTGTCTAAAGAAAAATGTTGGAGAATGCGTTGTTTTAGGTACTCATAGTCTTTTCGCATTTCCTGTGGTATTGTTTCTATTACTTTCAGTGGTTCAAGAGCCAAATTCCTCATTAGAATAAATGCCCAATCTGATTTACTGATTTTATGATGAGACATGAGACACTCAAAATTTTCTAAATAAGCGGAGATGGAATCTCCAGAACAGAACGCCTTGACGAGACCTTTATATTTATTATATTTTTGTTCTTCCTCTTTGCTTCTTAGCTTATTTATAGATATTTCTGCGTTAGACTCAAGCTCCATCTGTTTTAATTTTATTTGTGTTTCGGCATTCAATTGGGCCTGTTTGGCCGCCGCCTCGAGCTCCAGCTGTTTTTCCTGAGCCTGCATCTGCATTTTCTTTTCCTCTGCTTGCATCTGCATCTGCAATTTCTTTTCATCTGCTTGCATTTGCATCTGAATCTTCTTCTCTTCGGCCTCCATTTGAGATTTCTTTTCTTCTCGTTCTATCGCTCTTTCTTCACGGGCAATGTTTTCTGCGTGTGTTTTCTGTGCCCATTCTGACAATTTCTCTTCTTTATAACCTAATTTTATTCCTTGCTCAATGCATTTATCTAAGGTAGACATTTTGTGTTTCACTTGTTTGTAATATTCCTAAAATTAAATCCCTTAGAAAAAATGTAGTGTAGTCGAAAATTTGGTTAACTCCCTTACTTATTAATGTGTAAATCAAAATGCAAGGTTATGTTGGTGAAAAGTTCATGAATATGCAACCAAATCAATATGAAACAACATAATACATTGATGAAACATGAGAAGTACAGCTTAAAAGTACAATGAGTATGAGGTGAAACTTAGCTCTGAATTTTGAAGCTCCTCGCTGTTATCTTGCACTCTCGTTATTGTTGGAAAGGTTTCATCGGTTGGGCGCGGCACTTGTTGCGGAACAATCTGCTCGTGGAGCGAGAAAACATTAGTGACTGTCACAAAAAACAAATGTCAAAATAGTAACATGTAAAAAAAAAATCTTTACAGAATCAAAATAAAGAGGCGCTGTGGAGGCAATGGTGAGACATTGCCGAGGGACTCAGATTACTTCTATTTTATCGCTAGATAGCTACTAGTTCTATGTAAATTTACAACGTTAACAATTTCTTTGATTTAACAAATCAATGTGTTATCACAAATCAATGTTTTATCAACAATCAATGTAATATGATTAAATAATTACTTTTACATGGCATTTAACAGGTTTTTAAGAAAACATTCTATGCCAAAACCGGAAAACTAGCCCCCAAAAAGCCTGTCATAGTCTTGCTCGTATCTAGATAACTAAACTTGGGTTCATACAGGCAACAATAAATCTGGTTGTTATGAGATCGAAGATTTATTGTATTCTCATATACAGTATGCGTTGGCGCAGTGGGTAAACAGACCCGCGCTATATTACATCTGTCAAATAGGAAACATCACACACATAAGTATCATTTAACAGTCTAGCAAACTATCTAGCCTATGTCTATATATCTATTGATATCTATAGAGTCCCTCAAAGGCAGGCCCTGTTGCCTCTCTCAAGTCCATTCGTCCTCTGCCGGTCTCCGCGTGTCCTAACCCGACACGGGCGGTAACTCTGTCCGAGTTCCTCGTGGACCCCGCATTAGGCGGGCCACATCAGTGTCCACGGAATCATGGACTTGGTGACCACCTTCTATCTAGAAGGTTCTAGCTTACGTGGGTCCTGCTCGACTCAATGGTTTCCCTTGGGCTGGAATTGCAGCCCTTTACTAGATATATATACGTGAGGCGGTGACAATGAGCCTAGGTAAATCCCAGTAAAATCTCTGTTATCAATATGAAGAGAGATCCCAGGAAAATCCTTTTTTTATCAGTTTGATGAGACTAGGTCAATCCCAGTAAAATATCAGCTGTAAATGTGATGAGATTCGGTAGACTCTGGTTAAATCTATGCTATCAATCTGATGAGACTAAGTAGACCATTGTTAAATCGGTGCTGTCAATGCGATGAGAATATCGAGATCCATATTAAACCTCTGCTATCAATGTACGAACGAACGAACGAACAAACAAACTTTATTTTCAAAGGGTTAAGAATTGGGCACGCAAGCCTGTCTAACATTCTGCCCTTCCCTTTAATACATTATTTCATCCACACATCATTTGAGGCTAACTGAGAACAACAACAATATAAAAGATATGCATTATAAAGGCAAGGAAGAAATGAAAATATCACTACTACATGGCTCATTAAAATTAATGCATGACATGGCAGTTGTTATTAGATATGGGGAAGATACTGGTCTACCAAAAGGGGACTGACTGTTATACTGGGATTGTATTATTGTTATTCTTCTTCTTCTTATTTTTAGTATTATTCAGGGGGAAGATAATCTGTACTTAAATAGTGTTCGAATAATTTGCGATTATATGTGTAGGGATTGGTGATGTCTTTGATTTCTTGTGGAAAAAGCTGAACAGCTGAACTGTGAAAAACGCTAGGCTTGTTTTGTATATGTCTATACTAGGCGTCGAAATGTGTAATATATTTAGTCGTTTAATGTGTCTCGCATTATATTTAAACAATGGCAAAGGTAATATGGGACATTCCGATGTAGGATTTTGTGAACTAGTTTGGCCTTGTTGAAAAGTAGGCTTTGCGGAGTGGTAGTAACTTAAGGCGTTTATGTAGCCTAGGATTATCAGTTACGTGTGTACTATAAATTAAGCTCATATCCCGTTTCTAGAGTGAGTAAAGTCATTTGGTGATTGAATTGGAACAACCGCACCAGACTGTAGAGCAGTAGTCAAAATTTGGCTGTATGTGAGAAGTACAGAATATCTTCCTTGTGTCTTCATCAAGGAAATTTTATTTTTTGCTAGTTGGTAGACTTTTTTCGCTGTTTGTTTAACGAGCACTTGAACATGGGAATTAAAGGTTAGGTTTCTATCAATGATGAAGCCTAATACTTTGTGTTCAGTTACACTTTCTACTGTCTCTCGCCTTGACTGTATATTATGTCAGATTGATGTTTGTCCATCCCTTGATGTTATCTTCCCATGTGTATCGTTGCCTGCCTCTTGCTCGCTTGCCCTCAGCCTTGCTCTCCAGTATGATTTTAATAAGAGTGTTTTGTCTTTTAACATGGCCGAAACATTTCACTTGCCTCTTTTTTATTACATTCATCAACTCTATTTTCATTCCCAGTTTATCTAGAACCACTGTATTTGATTGTTTTGGTTTCCATGCTTTCTTGCTTGCTTGTGTTCGTTGGCTTGAGCTCCAATGCGAAGTCCTGTATGTCGGATGAAGGCATCCTGTTGTCCAACATCAGTGTGATGTCATACAGGACCTGAGGTTTGCGTGAGTATCAGTTGTCCCATGTCTGGCTTATTGGTGTGCAGACTGGTGGTTCCTCGCCGTACAGGCAGACACTCTCCGACTTCGGAGGATCGGCGATCCTACTGACTTTAGCCAGGACCCTGAAGGGACCTGTTGCCCAGGACGCTCGACGAGGACGCGCCAATAGGTCTTGGCCAGTATATAAACCGGCCCTGGTGCCTTGGAAACACCTCTGCGTCCTGTCTTAATGTACTAAAGGTAGAAAAGCGCCCCAGTGGCACGAAATGGTTACGAAAAATTGCTGTATCTATGCTCACATAGAGTGTAGTCTCAATAACACGATATGGAACGCTTGGCTATGGAATCCATTGCGTGATCCGAAGTCCGAAGCGAAAGATTACCTAGTGGATGTCGTCCGAATACTGTTCGTTCCTGATTTGTGCTTGAGCGACCAGTGGCAAGCGAAATGTCCAATACATTGAAGTGAAGAATCAAAGCAGCCATGAGCAGGACGTGGCAATACCTCGAGTGAGCCCAGTCTCAGAGCTGTATGTGCTGGCTCTGCAATAATGGAAGCTTCCTTTGATAACAGGGAACGCCCATGGTCTGCCCCTGCCTTATCTTGAGGGTTGACCGTGATGTCTTTGACAGTTTTATCTTGACCAGCTGAGATGTGGGCGACATCACAACAGTAAGTCTAACGTGTCCCGAAACACACTAATTTCTTCTTAGTTTGTCCATTTCAGTATGTCACAAATAATAGAAAAATTGAAATTATTGAGTCAGTGTTTAGTTTTCCATGTCGAGTTGGCCATGATTTTGGATGAAAACATTTTTGGCAAGATCATAAAAAGTACTGCTGTCTTCTTTTATGAATACGCCCACTTTTATAGTGTGCCCAGTAAGACGGGCCTGCGTGCCCAATTTAAAACCCTTTTAAAATAAAGTTGAACTAAATTGAATTGAATTGAATACGTTCTGACCACGTGATGAAATAAATGTGTTATGAAGTAATCACGTTTAATATCAATCAATACTGAAAATATGCTTATTTTCAATAGAAAATACATTTACATCCAGTCGGACCCCACGGGTAACAAGTGTAAAACGAATGTAATTGTCAAGCGATGTTATAAATATTTTACCAATTGTTTGTTTGTTTGTTTGTTTGCCTTTATATTTCTTTTCGTTGTTTTTTTTGGTTTGGTGTGTGTGTGTGTGAGTGAGTGTGTGTGTGTGTGTGTGTGTGTGGGTGGGTGGGGGGGGGGGGAGGATGATATATTGCTATCAATGTCCTAAGATATCAAACAAACATATAAAAGCAAATTTAAAAAAAAGTAGAGAAAGCTAAGATTGACACAGGATTCCAGTTGGACCCCATGGTAGTTCTAGAGTTAAGATAGGGAGATATAGTCTGGACGGTTTCAATATCACATTTGTGCTTAGTGTATGTGGAGATCGCATTCAAATAAGTATTGTGATTATTCGAGTTTACAATTAAATCAACAATACCCCGGGAAGGTTAACCTGGTCAACAAATGCCCGCAGAAGTCGGATGTGTCGGCCTAACGGCGCAAGAACGCAGCTCTGCTGTAAACAGGCACAACGCAATCACGTCCGAAAAAAAAAAAAACTCCGGATAAACGAAGAAGAAGAAGAAGAAATCAACAATACAATATTAAGTCATACTTTCACTTAAGTTATACTTTCATTTGTAAGTTAAAAGTAAATAAGGTCACGAGCCCCGAGATTGGGCTAGTATCCCGGGTTGAGAACACCGACTGGTGGAAGGCGGGGTGGGGGGGAACCCAGGTGAGCAAATTATAAAATAGGGACCAGTTGTGCACTATACGACAGGTACTGCAGAGGAATAGGGTGTGGGGGAGGGCTGTTGGAAGTTAGAGGAAGGTGTGTTGGACAATGAGGAACCGATGAGAGAGTGAACACAACTGGAAAATTAAACGGTTTTCCAATGTCTTACTATCGCCTCCGAGACATGTAAGATGTTCGTGTGGGTCGTCGGAGACGTAGCAGTTTTGAGAAAGGAATAACATCCTTACAAGAGGGAGGATGGGAGGTATAAAGAACGAATGCGTGTGAGTCAGTCGGTTTGTAATAATCCAACGTACAGAGAGCAGAGGAACCTAACGACACTGTTAGATATAAGAAACTGGCAGCCATCGTGATATAGTGGAGGCGAGATTGATGCTTGGATGAAAGTTCGAGAAAAAGGCAATGAAGTCCCGGAGTTCAGAACCAGGCATGTCTGAAACAACAAATCAGTCATCGATACACTTCCTGTATAGCTGTGGACGCCAACCAGTGTATTGATCCAATACCTGATGTACCAGACAGCCCATGAAGAGACAGGCATAACACTCTTAGTAACCATGGCCACACCGGTAATTGGGTCGAAATAGTGCCACTTGACCTCACATTAATTTAGGGAGAAGACTAATTCTACGAGACGCAGCTCAAAATATTCAAAAGCTGTAAGACCGTCAGAGAGGGGGAAAGAGGCATAGAGTGAAGTCACTTCTAAAGCGAATATGTTATACTGAAATGGGGATGCGAATTAAATGGACTCGAAGAAGCAAAGACAGCCAACGGCGCACATGTGTTGTCTGAGAACTCTGATATCCGTGTAGTAAGACAAGAGCAAGCCGAGGCCATAAATCAGTGGTTTTCAACCTTTTTTGGCCCATGTCCCCCTTTAGCATGTGTTCAGAACGTCATTCCCCCCCCCCCCCACTTCGTATTTCCTCCCTATAAATTCCCCCAACGTTACGCAGTATACATAAAAATGGAAGCTAAATTTACAAACACATACTAGAACAGTGGTTCTCAACCTTTTTTTTCGCCCGTGCGCCCCTTCGCGATGTTGTCAAAAGGTCACCCCCCCCCCCTTTCGTATTTCCTACCTAAAGATTTGGCCCGTGCCCCCCTTCACCATATTTTTAGAATGTCAATCCCCTCTTTCGTATTTCCTACCTAAAAATCCCGCCCCTGCCCCTACACAGTATGTTGTGTTGTTGTTGTTTGTCCATCAAGAATGATGATGACCATTCATTTCATTCAGTGAGGTTGAAAGTATGGAGCCGTGAGTTCTAAGATGGCTGATAAGGTCTATTTTGGCTCGAAATGTTCTTTGACAATGTGGACAAAGAATGCTTGAGGATAAAGAATGACTTGCGCGATAAATTGGATTAAAGTGAGGAAGAGTTGCGCAATTCGTCGACCTCACTCTCTCGCCTGGATCCATCTGAATCCAGTGGCAGGACAAGTCAAGACGACTGGAGACAAATACAGATGCAGTGGATGACCAGAGCGTTCTACTTGCCTTGCCGTGCTCATTACGTACCACAACGCTTTGCAGGTAAACGCCGTCTTGCCCGTTGAATCAGGAATGATTTCTTCCTCGCAGTCTGCCGGATCCTATCTTCACATGCTGGGTAGGCATACCCTAGTTCACCGCTTGGTTTGACACCAAATCGGCTACCCGCGCGTGGTTTAGCAAGCCTCTCACCGCTGTTGCCCGGGGGTGGCCGCTGTCGCATGCTGACAGCTACTAGGAGCCACAGGCGTGAGCTGGGTGTCAGGCTTGGACCAGTGGGAGATGGGTCCTGAAAAGAACATGAGAGTCATCCACAGTATACGTAATAATGGAAGCTAAATGTAATAGTACATACTAAAACAAGTCTCGACGTCCACATAAAACATGATTTGTTGGTCTGCTTATTTTATAAATTGAATTTTAGAAATGTGAGACGTACAGAACCGTACAGTATGAAGGGAAAAACAATATCAAGTAATCTGTTCTTGTATTAACGCGATCTTGAAATAATCTTAATTCCCCCCTGGAAACCTAAAATTCTCCCCTGGGGTTGGGGGATTCCCCACCGGTTGAGAACCACTGTACTAGAAAAAGTCTAGACATCCACATAAAACGTGGTAGTCGTCTTGAGTAAGGTTTGGTGGCCTTCTGACTGATTTGATAATTCTCTTCTTTTGGTGGTATGTAACGGGCAAATCAGGTTGTTCTTATTTTGCTCCTTCCTCGGCTATTCGATCAGCCCTCTCGTTTCCGGGTACTCCACAGTGGGATGGTATCCACTGTATGGTGACCTTACGCTGACTGCTAAGTTCAGAAAGTAGTGTCAGTACTGGTAATTTTCCACACAGGAGAGCTTCTGGTGCTGATTTTGCATCTGTCAATAGCACCACAGGTTGTGTACCATGACTAGTATTTGGGTATTCTATATACACTCCCGCTCCTCCATTTCGAACAGCATTTTGTGCTGACCCATCTGTGTAGACTCGGATCCAGAGGTCCTGTAAACCAATGATTTTACACCTTGTCCATCTCTGAGCCAACCAAAGCAACTGAGATCGCGCATATACGATTTGAAACAACCGTAACATATGCAGTAGAGAAGCGAATCCCGAAAAATTAAACTGCAGTTTGCCAAGTGGAAAATTGTGTGGGATGTAGCACCGTGGCTATGATTAAGGAGGAAATACACGTGACACAGAAGAAGATACTTGAAGAAAGAGCCCGCATCGAAATGCTGAAAGAAAGAGTTTAAAAACCAAACTTCTGAAATTAAAAACGATGCACAAAACACAAAGAACCTAACCTCGCTCCCATAACAACCTTCATGAAAACCTCTCGATCATTAGCAAGATGTCCTGTGTCTGATACACCCATTTGGAGATCATCCGCCACATCCTGCACCCATCTTCTCTTTGGCCTTCCTCTTCCTCTCTACACAGGCATACACTCCTCCATTATTGTTCTCTCCAAACTTTCTTGACGTTTCAAGTGACCAAAATATTTCAATTTTCTTTTTTTAATCATCTTTAATAGCCAACATTCTTCAATATTCGTCTCTTTAAGTATGGGTGCATTTATTCTTTACTTTATCCAAGATATTCTTAGAACCCGTCTATAATATTTATATTCAAAGGCATTTATGCTCTGTTCAGCTTGTTTAGTAATGTCCAGGTGTCAAAGGCGAATGTTGCAATCGGAAAGATGCATGCTCTTATAAATACAATTTGTGTAGTTCTGTCTGTCCCAGTCTACAATGTATTCAGTTGTTTTAGTCTTTGAGGAGCAATGTATGTTTGTCTTTTAATTTATTTCATTGTGCCATTATTTTTGGTAGTCAATGACCCAAGATATTCGAAATTTTCCACCACCTAAAGTTATTCCTCATCAACATATATTATTTTTATATGTATGCATTATCTTTGTTTTTGCTATGCTAAGATATAAATTGTGACTTTCACTATTTCACTTCTAGGTTGTGGTTATTAGGTTTTCTATACCATTCTGTGTTGTAGACAACAATACTGTATCATCAGCACATTGACTCTCTGGTATGTCGTGACCACCGATATTTATTGCATCATGTTTGTAATATCATCTCTGACATTTCTCATTATATTTTCCACGTACAGGTTAAACAAATAGGGGGACATCACAAACCCTTAAAGGACTCTTTGCTTGGTGTCAAGGCAATATAATGTCTCGCCATCTATATTAACCGCTGCTTGTTGGTCTAGATAGAGCATTTTTATGAGCTGTACTGCATGTGATGAAAAGCCCATATTCCTCATGATTTCCCAAAGTTTCTGATGTCGTACACAGTCAAATGCCTTTGAATAATCTACAAAATATGAGAATAGTTTTACATTAAATTATCTGCACTTTTCTATTATTAAACGCATGTTGAGTATACGATCTGTTGTTTCTCTTCCTTGTCTAAATAAAGCTTGAACCACGTTAATTTCTTTTTCCATATTCTCACGAAGTCTTCCAATTATGACTTTTAGTAGAATTTTACCTGCATGACTGATCTGGGCATAAGTTCTATAGTTGGTGCATGATTTCAGATTGCCCTGTTTTGGTAGTGGAATGAAGATAGTTCCTTTTCCCATCATTTGGCCATAAATATACCATATTTCCATATCATTTTACATAATGCGTGATAGATGTGTATGCTTACTTCTCCTCCCGCTTTAATTATTTCAGCTAGTATCTCATCACATCCATGTGATTTACTATTCTTCAAGTTCTTTATTGCCCATGCAATTTCATCAACTGAGGGTTCAGGTTCTGTCACTGTTGTCATTGGTTCATGTATCTCATTCATATCCGCACTGTCATTCATATCATTCATCCATCTGCAGTATTTCTGCTATCTTTCTAGAATTTGTCTCAACTCTGTTAAAGTATTAACTAACTTGTGACAGTTAACATTTAATTGAGATTGAACAATTCTTGTTAACTGAACATTTCTTGTTAATTGAACATTTCTTGTTAATAACTTCATTGTTTTAACATTTCGTACTCTCTTCCAGTCTTACAATATTGCTCTCTTCTGGAACAGCAAATTTATATATATTGGTGTTTGTCCTTTTTTTGTGTTCTTTCTTATTGCTCGAGTTAAAGATGTATAATTTATCCTGCTGTTATAGGATTCATCTCCTTTCGCTTTCAGTTCCCTTCGTTGTTTTATTAATTTTAACGTGTCTGACGTAATCCTTGTTTTATGTTGCTTTACTTGGTCGGAATGAAATAACGATTCTTTACTTCTATGCATCTGGTATTTTTGAGAGATGAAAACTAAGTGGCTTTGGTATCGGGTAAACGTTTTTGAGTTTTACTTTCACATCTGCTTCTAATAACTGATGATCTGTATCACAGTCTGCAATTAGCAATCTTTTTGCCGACGTTATGCTTGATCTCCATCTTCTTTGTATTAAAATATAATCTATCTGATTTTTGGTAATACTGTCCGGGGACTTCCATGTGAAAGTCTTCTTGGGTGTTGTTTAAAATGTGTGTTGGCTATCGTTAACTTATTTTTCCCAATCCAAATTTTCTTAAAACGTGTCCCTAATGTTCAGCTCTTCCTGTGTGTACCTGTGTTTACCTACACTTGTTGAAATCTGTGTCTCCAGGATTTCCTAGACATAGATTGTGTTCGAAATATGAAACATAATGTACCTTTGGTTTTAAACGGAACAGATATAAAACAACGTCTGCTGGCCCTCGAATGACACACTTAAATCAGTCTCACATTTACGAGTTGAGAAGGAAACGCTTGGTATAAAATAATTTCACTTTATACATTTGATGCTTAATATGAATGTTATATCGAGCATATTATGTGACGTCTCTATTGCCATGTTGTGTTGACTAATGACAATGATATACATATTATGTTTCATGAGGCGAAAACATAATTCCTAGAGTCGTGGTAGCACAGTGGCTACCACGACTATCTGCCAACCCGGCAGCCATATGTTTGAATCCTTTCGATGTGAATATTTATTTGAAATTGACCTGGTCTTACAGTTTAACACAACCTAACGTGGGTACCTGGAAATGTTTTGGGAAGTAAAGGTGACAACGTATGTAAAATGTAACAATATATGGGATAAGTAAAATATGCCTTAACAGCCTCAAGACTTATCATCGTATCGTTTAATAAATAGGGTTTTGAATGTAGCTCTGTATTTTGAGCTCATTTTTAAGTACAAGATAATATTAACACTTGAGTTGGTGTTTTCAAAGACAACTGCAAACGCCCACAAGAAGTGATGGATCTGGAAATATTTTCCTCCAATACTGAATTCAGGTTCGCAGACGGTTATTAAACACAGTATAGCCGAGGGAGTGAAGCATACAATTAAAATAATAGCAATCATTATCACCATAGTTAGTGTTCTTCTGTCTCTGTTAGATACAGCTTCTGACTTCTTTCGTTCAACATTAGCCGTCTCTCGCCATACAGATACTTCCCGCAGTTTAGCAATTAAGATTACTGTAAAAATAACAACAAGAATAATTGATAGAACGGCAAAGAAAGCGTTTGTAAAGTAAATTACTTCCTCTACGTTTCTTTTCAGATTTGTAAAAGCTACTCCAAGAAAAGTTCTGTTAACATCAGGATAGAATTTCCAGTCGATGTAAAATGCATTGTAGAATGGAACCCATGATATTAAAGTTGTAATATAAATAAATAACATAATTAACGATGTCCGCTTGGTGGTTATCATCTGATTGATTTTTATAGGAGAAACAACACATAAACATCTCTCTGCCGTGATATAGACGGTGATTGAACAAGTCACTCTGGTAAATGTCTCATGTGGGACCACTGCCGTCACAAACTGGAATTCTCTGTTCATTATAGGCAGGTCCGTGTATGGAAACAGCGAAATAATAATATGCCACTGTTGTAATAACAGGCATGCAAGATCAGAAATAGCCAAGGCAAAAAAACTGATATTAATAGTCGTTTCGAAACCTTGTTGGTAAAACACAATTAAGTTAATAATATTAGCGATAATTCCAAGCAGACTTATTAGTCCACATAAACATATGATGTTAACAAGTTCCAATATGCGTAGATGTCGTTCTGTTATATGGGTTATCCAAATAACGGGTTCCGTAGACTTATTTGTCTCAGATATATCTGCAAGGCTGTTTAGTAGTTCCATTACTAACGTATGAACCAAGTTCACAATGTGTAGTGCATTTGATGTGTGATTGCTTCATTTGGTTTTTAAAAAAAAGTACGTTCGTCTCTGAGAGACACAAAAGACAAAATTTAGTTAATCAACATGTCTTCGCACACGAAAGTAACCTATGGCGTCATTTAATTAGCTGAAATTGCAGAGGCAATGTTTTGCACCATTAATATATCATGTTTGGTCAAATGGTTATATTGCTGTCACTTGGCCTCCTGTAAAGGAAAGTGCACTTTTGTTTTTAATTGTATATTAATGTCTCCAGGCACAGTGCAGTTTAAAGTGGTTCAACCAGGGACAATAACGTATGTTATTTGTGGTATGAACTGTCTAACAGTCAGTTTACAGAAAGCAACATTATCCAGTAGATTATAGAAATATATGCACAATGTGAAATAAAACTGATCTTATCCAGATAATGAGCGAAAAATCTACGGCATAACAAAGACATGTGCTTGTCATTTGCGGGACGTTGCCATCAACCCCAGAATGTATTTTTTTGTTTGTGATTGACTAGACAATTTATTTCTGTAGTGTCCCATTGATTTATGAATGGCCAACACTTCATACCATCAAAATCACAGCAAAGTGTGTGCTTCCAAGTCCATTCATCATGTACCATGCCTGCAAGAGTGGCCGGTCATGATTTGCCATCTCACTCTATCACCAGAGTGTTGGATCAACTCAGTGTTCTTGTCACGACCAAACCACGTGGCTAAGCCATCCAGGTATTTACTTCTCTGTCTTCCCATTGTTCTCTTCCCCTCGGTTTTGCCAGTTGTCATCAAGTTCTCCAATGAATTCTTCTCATAACGTGACCAAAAAATGATGACCTGTTGGGGCATATATTTGTAGGATGTTTATGTTAAAAGAACCAATCTTGTATGTTAAAAAAAAAAAAACAATCAAATGCAGAGGTTCTAGAAAAACTGAGAATGAAGAGAGAGTTGATGAAAGAAATAAAGAGGAGACAAGTGAAATATTTTGGTCACGTTAAAAGACATGATACTCTTTTAAAAACCATACTGGAAGGCAAGGTTGAGGGCAAGCGAGCAAGAGGTAGACAACGATACAAGTGGAAGGATAACATCAAGAGATGGACGAACATCAGCCTGACAGAATGTACAGTCAAGGCGACAGACAGACAATCTTGGAGATCCATTGCAGCCAACCTTCACTGCGGAGACGGCACCTTATTGATTAATATGTTAAAAGGTCTGCCGATTGATTTAACCAATAGAAACCTGTCGGACGCAGCCCAATATCATTAAACATATTTTGATGTTTGCAGATTCAAGATAAAAGCTACACCTCTTTGCGTCTCTTCTCCCTCAGTATAATTAACCTTAAGATCCTTCCATGTCGTAATCCCTGTTCCTTTCCATCTCGTCTCGTAAATTCCTAATATATTAATATTCTCTCTTCACATTCCTTGTTTGATGTTATCCCATTTTCCGACATACCCTTAGAGTATGAATATTCCTTGTTGGTAATTTCGGTCTTGGTGTCCTTTTATTGTGACGTTCTGTGATTTGACGAATCATGGTAAACGAGGCATCTCTAAAGAAGACAGTTTGCTGTTTCTTTTCCTTCCTGTCAGTGACCATACTAGCCGGAGACCGTAGCCATTGTTTCGTTAAAGAAATCGCCCTACCGGTGTGAAACTTGAGACCATGTAACATAATGGATACAATCACACACAGTTGTCAATATCATCACGTTAACGGGAATTCATATGCACTCTTTTGAAACGCGAACACCCTAGGACACGCTTGAAGATGTTAAATATAAAAGTGTCACAGACTTTGTAGAACAATTCAGCGTTCCAAACTCGGACGTGGATTGGCCAGTTGGACTCACATGATCAAAAAACGCTGCACGTGGCCGACCCGAAGAGGGACACCCCGCATTATTTATCATGGCTTCTTGAATAGCAGACGTATTTCGTGTGTGGTGTGGAATAACTGTGCTTTTCCTCATTTGATAAGCTAGGCTTATCTCCGTGGTCAGCCTGGCGTTCCTTAGGGGAAAGGTTGAGTTAACATGTGTATGTCCTGTGTGTCAAATGTGATATTACAAATGTATTGCCCTGAGAAACATTCTCTTGGAGAGGCCTGCAGACCTGAACCCATCTCCCTCTGACATCCTACAATGCTATGTCTTGAATCTGCTAGCTCTTAATCCATTCTACTATTCTAAGGCCATCTAATTAATGCATAGCATGTACTGTCATCTCAGATGCTATAGGGAGTAATCTTGTCAATGCACTAGTATGCATTTTTCAAAAATGCAACCTTTCTGCTATCTTCTTGCTAAGCAGACAATTTATGAGTTGAGACACCACTCCTGTGCTTGATCAATGCTTTTCTCTACCTGTGCATTATCGCCTGGAAATGCTGTGAGTGAGTGAGAGAGAAAATCATAATCTTCTATGAATAATCTTGCTCATATGTGAACCAGAGGTAGATGATATATGTTGCATGTTTGGCAGATGTTGCACTTAGACCCAGCATCCATCTGTTACCATGGGTTAATATTTACGTTCAGTGATTGCACTTGCTTTCCGAGAAGAGAAACATCCTGCAGTTTTGAAAAACCTAGTGCTAAGCTTATCTGTCTAGATTAGGGGCGATTTATACCCCTGTTTCTACCTGCTGTTGACTGCAAACAGAAGGGGGCAACTTTGCGTTCAGACTTAAGAAGAAGAAGAAGGAGAAGAAAAAGAAGAAGAAGAAGAAGAAGAAGAAGAAGAAGAAGAAGAAGAAGAAGAAGAAGAAGAAGAAGAAGAAGAAGAAGAAGAAGAAGAAGAAGAAAAAGAAGAGGAAGAAGAGGAAGAAGAAGAAGAAGAAGAAGAAGAAGAAGAAGAAGAAGAAGAAGAAGAAGAAGAAGAAGAAGAAGAAGAAGAAGAAGAAGAAGAAGAAGAAGAAGAAGAAGAAGAAGAAGAAGGATATTGCTGTGAGAGAGAAGATTATATATATATATATATATATATATATATATATATATATATATATATATATATATATATATATATATATATATATATATATATATATATCTGTTCGTGTGTGTGATTTCTATTTTGCGAGTCTTTCACCTTAAATCTTAAATTATATTAATCCATGCATATGAACTATATTTTCTCATGGCGTGAGACAATCATATATATATATATATATATATATATATATATATATGATTTTATCTCATTATAACTTCTTAGATTGTGGGGTGAATTTGTTCGAATTGATAACACTCCGAGAGAAGGAGTGTATAAGCTAATGATGATTAGAAGAGGTAACACTGTGAATCGAACCTGACCTGAAAAAGGCAACCAACGATATGGCATTGCTTGATGTGGGATGGTGAGTTAATAACATTGATGTTTATGTCGTTCATATATGTCATCATATCAGCAATGCCTTTGTCTTAAACCTAGTGACTTTAACCGCTCATCCATTTCCCTGTCACAATTATGATGTCCTTATCTGTTCATCAGATGTCCATATCTCCAATGAGACTCCTGGCACATTCAGAACACATAGCATCACCAAGGACCAGAGGATGGTAAACAAGCAGTCAGATTGGATCCAGCACCAAGGAGAAAGGGGGCTATAGAATTCACCTCCAGGCGCTGCAACACTTCTGCTTCCTCCTCACCCTTTCTTTCTTTGTTTCCCCTTTTCCCTTTTTCATTCTTACTCTTTTCATCAAGACATTGAGTATCAAAAACATGTATATGGATGAAATGTTGTTTATATTGCCATTGAGGCGAGTAGTGTTCTTTGGTGGGATCAGCATCGTAATGTCAGATCATTAATTTTGTTTCCTTTTGCATTCACTCACTTATGATGTCATACCACTTCAATATGTGTTTAATTATTAATAAAGTACACATACCTTGACTGTATGGGAACATAGTTAGGCAGGGAAACCTCACTAGGCAACATAATTAACTTGTCATGTGGTAATAACCCTGGTTCCCATTATCTGTCTTGGAGAGCCCATTTATTCATTCTTATTATTATAATACTCGACATTGTAAGGCTAGTAGGTACAATTGGGGTGTTCTTGAGCCAATAAGGTTCTCTTGTGAAATGCAGAATTGTAGTGTGGTTTCTTCATTTTATCCGGGAGTCCCCAAGGCCTCCAGAGTCCTTTCCAGTCACAACACCTTCCAGTGACATTTCCATACTATTTGAGATCAATCCCCATACTCTAGCATTATTTTATAGGGGGTATACACCTCGTGTATTTGCATCTCACTATCAACACCCCACATAACCATAATCAATAGCTACAGTGTTTCTCCGAAAATAAGTCTTACTTTTGCTTTAAAAATGCACTATTGCTTATTTTCGAGGGATGCCTTATATTTCTTTTTTCCCCCCAGATACACAAATCTACATTTATGCATGTACAAATTTCTGCATTTATTCAAATACAGTCAGTTCATCTTCTCCTGGAACATCGTCATAACTCTCCAAATCCGGAATTATGGCCTGAAGTTTTTGCGACTCCATTTCCTGAAGAACCTTTGGTGCAATTCACTCATATCCAGCAATAAATCTTTTCTAAATGAGCATTTCTTGTCCATTTAGCATGTTCGCAATGCATTGGTAATTTTATTTCACACGAGTAACGTACTGAATTATGATCCACATACGTTCATTATCAAATTCGCACCAGTGGCGTTTGTACTCCGTTTGGCCATTCGGCAACAAGTCTCTCATTCTAGCTGACGATATTAACAATGGCTTGTTTTATGGGTAGGCTTTAGATTAAAACCATCTTGAAAAATCGAGCTAGTGATTATTAAACGGGTACGTCTTATATGTATGTCGGTATGTCGGGCAATAATAATATATATTTTATTTTGGGCATATCCCTTACAGGATGTTGCAGTCAACATCATCATTTTGCAGCCGCTGTTGATGCAGTAGGCAAGATTACGCTCAGTAATTCTACAAGTGCACATATCCCCTATTCCACAGCGCCGGTTCTAGGACATAAAATTCAATGGAAACGAGAAATATTGAACTGTATCTGAGAATCCCCCAAGGTATAGCACTGTGAATGGATCACCGTCGATATTCTTCAGAGAGTGAAAGAGAGAGAGAAAAAGTGAGAGAGAAAGAGAGACAGATAGTGAGAGAGAAAGAGAGACAGGTGTGCGCGCGCACACACACACACAAACAGAGGGAGAGAGAGAGTGAGTGAGAGAGAGAGAGAGAGAGAGAGAGAGAGAGAGAGAGAGAGAGAGAGAGAGAGAGAGAGAGCATTAGTTCAGAGACTAAACTCTAACAAAATGCAGCATTATATGCAAATTACTGGTGTTACCTCCCTTTTTAGTCGACTCTGATGATGACATGCGTTATGCTGTCTATGTTAAATTGTTATTATTCATAGCTTCCTGGGCGGGTCCCACTACCACACGGCGTCTATATATATATATATATATATATATATATAACACAGTGTATGTATGTATGTATGTGGGTCCGTTCTTTATGCGTTCGCAAACGGTCCATCCGATTGAGATGACATTTTCTTCACGTCTTCTTTTCATTCCCATGCAACCGACTGTCATAGTTTTTTAGTGTAAAATAGGCTACTTACTTACTAAAATTTAATATTTCATTTTTCATTATCATTTCTATATAGCAAGGGGACTTAACATAAGAAAAGTTATTTCAAGGGGCATAACTTTTAATAACTTTGCTATATACTTTATAGTCATATTGTTGCATTGTTTTCACAGATGTATAAATTCTTTGTCTATAGTTATTTACTAGCATATGAGTAATAATAAATAGTGGTATAATCTTTAAGGCATTTTCATAGTATTCATAAAAATAATGCATCTATTTAAATAGTGAAAATTTTCTAACGCATCTTTTTATTTTGCTTCAACAGCACATTATTTTTTTTTTTTAAACATTCTCATATGTATGGCGCGTTACACCCACGTTGAGTGTTTCTGATGACCGTTGTCAAAGAATTGCTTCAAAAGAGATAATGAATGAAATAATGTATGAAAGGAAATAGAGAAGAAGGGCAGATTGTAGGACGGGCCTGCGAAAGATTTTCGTTCGTTAAAAAAAAAAGGAATTTTTTTTGTGATAGAAAGTTAGTTGCATATCGTTTGCAGTCAACCCACCGCACACCATTTATTGGCTGTTCGTGATATCTTGGTAAGTTTATTTTAGATAGATCTCTTTCAATCATATTTTCTACTATCAATCTATCTATTCTTCTATTCTATCTATATTTTAAACGGGAACGGGCCGAACATAGATAGATAGATAGATAAATAGATAGATAGATAGATAGATAGATAGATAGATGGATGGATGGATGGATGGATGGATGGATGGATGGATGGATACATACATACATACATACATACATACATACATACATACATACATACATACATACATACATACATACATGGACCTTATATGACTACTTATATGAATTAAATGAAATGCTCCCCACCAGGGACTGGGTGAAGCTGGGCCGGGTCAGACAGACAGACAGACAGACAGACAGACGGACAGATAGACAGACAGACAGACAGACAGACAGACAGACAGACAGACAGACAGACAGACGGGAACGGGAACTTATATGACTACTTTTATGAATTAAATAAGATGCTCCCCATCAGGGTCTGGGCGAAGCCGGGCCGGGTCAGACAGACAGACAGACAGACAGACAGACAGACAGACATACAGACAGGGAGACAAACAGACAGACAGACAGATAGGTAGTCGGGAACAGGAGCTTATATGACTACTTATATGAATTAAATGAGATGCTCCCCACCAGGGACTGGGTGAAGCCGGGCCGGGTCAGACAGACAGACAGACAGTCAGACAGACAGACAGACAGACAGACAGACAGACAGATAGACAGACAGACAGACAGACAGATAGATAGATAGATAGTCGGGAACAGGAGCTTATATGACTACTTATATGAATTAAATGAGATGCTCCCCACCTGGGACTGGGTGAAGCCGGGCCGGGTCAGACAGACAGACAGACAGACAGACAGAAAGACGGACGGACAGACAGACAGACAGACAGACAGACAGGAACGGGAACTTATATGACTAGTTATATGAATTAAATAAGATGCTCCCCATCAGGAGCTGGGCGAAGCCGGGCCGGGTCAGACAGACAGACAGAAAGACAGAAAGACAGACAGACAGAAAAACAGACAGACAGACAGATAGATAGTCGGGAACAGGAGCTTATATGACTACTTATATGAATTAAATGAGATGCTCCCCACCAGGGACTGGGTGAAACCGGGCCGGGTCAGACAGACAGACAGACAGACAGACAGACAGACAAGCAGACAGACAGACAGACAGACAGACAGACAGACAGACAGACAGACAGACAGACAGACAGTCGGGAAAGGGAACGGGATCTTATATGACTACCTGTATGAATTAAATGAGATGCTCCCCACAAGGAGCTGGGCGAAGCCGGGAAGGGTCAGACAGACAGACAGACAGACAGACAGACAGACAGACAGGCAGACAGACAGACAGATCCCCGCCAGGGCGTGGGCGTAGCCGGGCCGGGCAGCTAGTATATATATATATATATATATATATATATATATATATATATATATATATATAAATATATATATATATATATATAGAGAGAGAGAGAGAGACAGAGAGACAGAGAGAGAGAGAGAGAGAGAGAGAGAGAGAAAGAGAATGAGAGAGAGAGAAAGGGAGCGAGAGAGAGACGCATGCATGGATAAACACACTATCTGACTCCATAGACCGAGGAATGAATCATTTTACCATTTCACCTACGACTCAATGTTTCAGTCCTTTTTTATGCTTTTACGACGATGCTATAGGGCATTGTCAGATAATTGTATTATTTCATTTATCTGTGCTCATGGGTACATTATCAATGACTATCAATGAACATGTAAAATCATGTCTTTTCTTTCACTATCATCATCGTAATCATTATGTGTCTTGACAGCTGGCGTAGGCGTTAATATATCTTCAAATCTCTCAGATGATGGTGCTCTGGGATGACGCTGCTGATGTTATTCCACCATTATACAATTCTCAGTCAATCCACCATAATTTCTTTCGCTCTTCCTTGGCCTCTGCCTCTTTTCCCACTGATCTTTCTAGCTGTCACGATGTTCACCAACGCGTCCTCTCATTACATGACCACAGTGTGACCCTTGTCTCTTGCTTTTAGTTGTATATAATAGTCTACTTTCATTAGCCTTTTCCCAGCAATTATTGTTAGTTAATCTTTCAGGTCAAGCTATTCGCAACATTCGTCTCAATAATCACATCACGGCTGCTTCCAAGCTCTTCTTATTTACTTTTAAAAATTTTCTTGTACACTCCATGATTCAATGCTATACATTAAAACATGTTCTGTATAACATGTCCCTTCTCTCTTTCTGAAATTAGTTGATAGTAACTTATCACATAACTTACTTTTCATGATTCTAAAATGCAGCCTTTACTTGACATACTCTGCTTTGAATCTCCATTTGATATCATAATTGATTGATTGATTGATTTGTTGATTTAGGAATCGACATCACAACATTCGGGGCATTCCCATAAGCGCTCCGTCCCCATCCTCGGCAGCAAGCGAAGATTTCCAACACCAATAGTACCAGTAGCAATCTGATTATATGTCCGTCTCGCCTTTCCTCTGAGCGTTGAGCGTCGGCCAGATCCCCTCGTCACTCCTCGCTGTCTCATTCTTGCCAGACCATGGTAATCCATATGCTTCTCCGATGTGTACACGTGCTCCCACAAGGCCGCAACCACGTCTATCTTGTCATGTATCTATACTCCACCAAGTTCTGCAGAGCCAGCCAGTCTGTCCGGCTGTTCATGTCCAAGCACACCGGCATGCCCCGGAGAAAATATCCAGGCGATGCTTGTCACCCGTGACCCCCGAAGCGAAGCAAGCCACTCCGCACGAAGCCTGCCCGTCCTCACTCTCGTCAGCATGCTTTCTGAGTCAGTTACAATCACGGTGTGTGTGTGTGTGTGTGTGTGTGTGTGTGTGTGTCGTATTCTCCATCCAGCGGAGAGCCGTAATGACTGCCTCCACCTCCATTCTTAAGTTGGATGTTGTGGTATCATATGCCAGGCTCTCCTGCACCAAACGTCGACCATTAGCTTTGGCTATGAACCCCCAGCCACTTCAATCACCTCTTGACACTGAACCATCTGTGTAGATAATCACATCACCTGAGTGAGCATTGTCCTGAATTAGTTGCTGGATTTCCACTTCCGTGGCCCCTGCTGGCCTCTCCCTGTACTCCTGGCCTAATGTGATTATAACTCTGCACAAGTCTGACTGCTCCGCTGGCACTCTGACCCATTCCTCTCCTCGCCTAATGTTCTCCAAGGGGCACACCTGTATGATCGTATCCTCCACCTGAGCCATCCATGATTTCCCTGTTATCAGTCGCTGACCCTTAACTGCGTCCAGCGCCTCATGCAGTGGGTGATCTGTGTCTGCAGCTACTCTGAGGTATGGCTTCGCCTGCATCACCTTGAGCCTACCAGCAACAGTCGGCAGACCAAGGATGTAACGCATACACACTACTGGGGTGTCTCTAGTGCATCCCAGAATGACCCGCATTGCTTCGTTCTGTATGCGCTCTAACTTCACCAGCTGACTCTCTGAGACAGTGAGCAGTCCTAATCCATAATCAATTACTGAGAGGACCAAGTGCTGGTATAGTGTGAAAACCATTCTTTGCTCCGTGTCCATTGCAGCCATAGTTTTAAGTGCACTGAGTCCCTTTTTGAGATCTTGTCACAACCGTCTCCACATGGTCCTTGAAGGATAGGCTCCTGTCAAATGTGATCCCCAGATACTTCAGTTTGTTCTCTCTGGTGACATTTCTACCATCTTACGCGAGGCTTGGGACATCAGCTCTCACAATCCTGTTGTTCAGAGAGCACCACAAAACAGCCGCCTTTTCCGGGTGGATGACAGCACTCATTTCTGTGCACCAGTCAAACACTTTATCTACTGTCGCCTGTAATTCCTGGGCTATTTGCTCCCTATCTCTCCCCTGCCTATATGCAAGAATATCATCTGCAAATGTTAGTATTCTTCCAACCCCTGGTGCTTCTAGGTTTGCAATCTTGCTCGTATACATGTTAAAGAGCACCGGTGAGACTGCAGATCACTGTGGCAGTCCCGGGGTTAACATATGTGGCTCTGAGGTCCATGCACCCAGACGGAGAGCAACCCGACGAGAATGCAGGACGGCTGCTATCCAGTTCACCAACCAGGGATTGACCCCCTTCTCCATCAGTGCGGTCATCAAAATATCATATCGGACTCTAATGTACACATCCTCGAGATCAAGCGCTGCAGCCATCGTTTCCTGTTTACTCTGGAACCCCTCATAAACGTCAAAGGCAAAAGTGGCCGCATTTCACCAGGTATCTTTTCCTAGCCTGTAGCTCCCCAGGCCTCTTGGGAGAAGCTTCCCCCTTTCCAAAAACTCTTGCAGCTTGACAGCGACTATCTTCTCTAGAACCTTCCCAAATGTATTTTGAAAGGTGATGATTCTAAAGCCTCTAAGCTTTGAATGATCCTTGAATAGTTTTGGGAGATGGATGAGATAGCTGTGCACCCAATCCTGCGGTACTGATGCTGTCCTAATGCTCTGGATAAAGCAGTCGGTCATCTCCTCCAGTTCTGCATCGTTCAAACCCTTCATGTGGCCATACCTGACCCCATCGGGCCCTGGTGCCGTGTCTTTTGCCTTTTTCAAAATGTATTTAACATCTTCCACCCATATGATGTCTTCATACTGCATATTCTTCTTGGTGCCAGATAACTCCTCTCTAACTGCATCCCTGGTGTCCGCATCATTATGATTGGTCTGATCTAAAAATCTCTGGAGAAACGCCTCCCCTTTCTCTCTGTCTGTTGTCAAGTGCACACCATCATCTCTATAAATTGTTCCCATTGTCAAAGGCCGATCTTTTCTCTGCATTTGCCTGTGCAGTTTCCAGAATTTTCGCAGTGTTTTATCACCTCCAATCTCTTTTATGAAACATTTCCATTTTGCCTTTTTGGCCTCTGCAGCACAGCGCTTGAAAACCTCCACCTTGCCTTTCTTGACATTTTCCGCTGTGTCCACTTCCTCTCGTGAGCTTCGAGGTGTCTGTCGCACTTTCTTTAGCGGCTTCACTGCAGCTCTCTTTGCTTTCCAAGCATGGTCTACTTCTGGGGTCCACCATGGGTCTGCAAAAAAGGAGTTTTAACAGTCCAGTTGTATGCCCCTTTTCTGAGGCGTCCAAGATGGCAATCGGTCCACTCATACCGGAAGGTCTTGCGCGCTCTCCCAGCTTTAACTTTCCTGGGTTTAGAGATCAGGACTGAGCATGGCATGTGTTCACCCCCATGGTAATTCAAAACAGTCCACTTTACATCAAGTACTGATGACTGGGAGACAAGTGCCAAGTCAATAGCTGTGTCTGCATCGCCAGGCCTCATTGCCATTCTAGTCGGCCTACCATCATTTATGCAGACCACATCGGAGTCCACCATGGCATCCGCAAGGGCAATTCCCTGTCGGTTTTCTCCACTGCTGTCCCAATCTCTGTTCCTTGCATTGAAGTCTCCACATATGAGTAGCCTATCAACTATGTCAGAATTGCAGTTGTGTAACTAAATGTCGGTCTCTGTGGCTGAAGGGCTTGCGAACGCGGTTTGTGAGCCCGTATACCCGGGTTCGAAACACAGCGGTGCTGGTTTTTTCGAAAAAGGTATAGAGGCCGGTCGTTCAGAAAGCAATTGCAAACTACTGAACGTAACACTTGCCTAGTACATCAACAACAGCTGAAAATGCTGGTGTTGACTGCAACGTCCCGTAAGGGATACGCAACACAATTTTTAAAAAACTAAATGTATCAGCTTGATTATGGGTCGTCTCTTCTATTGTTATTTCATAAAATGTTGTTATCTATTTGTAAAAAAAAAATATAATCATTGTATCACTTTTCTTGATATTTAAGGATACTATTTTGTTTGCAGTTTACATTACTACAATGTACATACGTTGTCGACCTTGTCGGTGTAAAGTGACATTATGCGTATTGTACATTGTTTATATTCATCTCATTTCATCTCATCAAGTTCCTCTTGTACCTTGCGGTGTCGAGGTTAAGCATAAACAGCGGGAGAGTGTCCGCGTATGGGCTTCATATATCGAGGTTCCCATAGCCTCTGTAATTCCCTCTATCCATCGTGTACGTGGCCGGCCTCTTCCTCTGCTTCCGTCTTGTCTGTACATCATTGCTTCTTGAGGTATACTGTTAGTTGGTAATCTAGTTATATGGCCAAACAATTTAACCTGCTATGTTCTGATAAAATCTAGCGCTGTTATAACTCCAACTTTAGTCCTGATTTCTTTATTTCTGATTTCCTCTCTTCTTGATACATTGAGTATTCTTCTCAGGAATTTCATTTATGTTGTTGTGATTTTTCTTTTCTCTTTTTCCGTCAGTTTCCAGCTTTGGCATTGGTAGCATAGAAGCCGGTAGGAAGATTGTTTTGTATAGTGCTTTCTTAGTGGTTGTTGATACATGATTGTTCTTTAGTGTTGGTGCCATTTGATTGTTTATAATATAACCCACAACTCGTATTCCTTTTCTGCTTTTGATCTCTTTCAGTATTTATCGATCAATCGCTCTATCTTTGACGTAGAAAAGCAAAGAAAAGAAAGGTGTACACATTCGTTAATACATTAACAATGTTATTCTACGAGAGGCTGACCGAGGTGTAAAGTGCTAGTCTAAGCACATGTTCTCTCTTTCTGCTTGTCTAGCTGTATGTATGTATATACAATGTTTCTCAGAACTCACATAATTCTATAATGCTTGCTTGCACTGGGTATTAAATAACAGAACATACTGATGTAAAACAAACCGACTAAACACAAATATAAATATAATGACATTACATTTGTTGTGCTTCCTATAGTGCAAGGAATGAAATGTAAATTTTGAACGTTTATAATAAGATTTTAAATTCCGTGGCTTTTAAAATTTGCTATCACGTGTCAAAATAATATTATAATTTAAACATAAACGAAGTGCACTTTTGTCTACAATTTGCAGAATATTGATATGTATTGAGCTGCTTCATGTCAAATGATGAGGATACAGTTATACGCGTACCTAATGTATATAAATTCCCCTTTACAAATTATTTCTGCATATTTCACTATTTATGTCACCTGAAAACTATTCTATCACCATCTATTAAACTGCTGAATACAACAATATGCGTTTTGTCATTTTGGATGTTTAGCCTTAAGCTATATGAATTAAATATTACTTTAACATCAACGTATTACAAACAATGTTAACGCACTAACACAATCGGGTCATTTTCTACTAATAACGTGGAAGATAAATGGATGGTGTGGGAAATAAATGTTTTGTCGTTCACGTCAGGAGTAAAGTATAATGAACAATCAATACTCCGTTGTATGTATTTAATATGGGCAAAGACTTCTATAGAGCCGCGGTAGCGTAGTTACTAACACGTTTAACCGCCAGTCCTATAGTCATGTATTCGAATCCCTATCGAGCGTGGAATTCTTATTTAAATTGACCTGAGCTCCCGAGGTGTACACAGCAATATATGGGCACAAGGAAATAGAAAGGACAAGTTAAAAGGCCTGCAGGAAGCTGACCACATCACACATCGAGTTAGCCTACATTTAGTCAATGCCTAATCGTGTTAAGCGGGCGCATTAGCGAACCGCGCTGGTAATTTCATGAATACAGTCGTACGTATGTTTCATTTACGGGCTCATCGCCTACGACAATGAGAGAACGATTAGCCATACATTCATATATACATCTAGACCTACAAACTGTGATAGTGCTATTATATCACAGAACCATCGCAGTAAACAATTTCTTGATAATTTAAAATTAAATCGTGTTAGGGTATTATTTTCAGTAAGATATAAACAGGGGTCAAGCAAGTCTCATCAGCTGGGTAGTATTGATTTAACTTTGGTCTTATCAGTTTCATCACATTTATAGAGATTTAAAAGCCTCGACTACCTCGACTCAAAACATTGATAGCTGAGAAGTAACCTGGGTCTACGTGGTCTCATCACATTGATAGCAGAGATTTTACGTTGATCTAACTAGTCTCATCATATTGATAGCAGATATTTTACTTGATTTGATGTAGTCTCATCACACTGATAGCAGAGGTGTTACGTTGATCTAACTAGTCTCATCATATTGATAGCAGATATTTTACTTGATTTGATGTAGTCTCATCACACTGATAGCAGATATTTTACTTGATTTAATGTAGTCTCATCACACTGATAGCAGATATTTTACTTGATTTAATGTAGTCTCATCACACTGATAGCAGATATTTTACTTGATTTAATGTAGTCTCATCACACTGATAGCAGATATTTTACTTGATTTAATGTAGTCTCATCACACTGATAGCAGATATTTTACTTGATTTAATGTAGTCTCATCACACTGATAGCAGATATTTTACTTGATTTAATGTAGTCTCATCACACTGATAGCAGATATTTTACTTGATTTAATGTAGTCTCATCACACTGATAGCAGATATTTTACTTGATTTAATGTAGTCTCATCACACTGACAGCAGATATTTTACTTGAATTGACTTAGTCTCATCACATTGAGTGTTAACAGGGATCTAACTAATCTAATCACTTTGATAGCAGATAATTAAAAATGGGTCTACAGAATCTCATCACATTGATAACTGAGATTCTACTGGGTTTGAACTAATGTTATCAATTTCATAAAATATTGTACTAGTGTCTACCTGGACTCTTGGAATGCATGGCATAGATTGTATTACATTTGATCTAGTCTTGTCACATTGATACCAGCGTTTTTGTTTTGTTTACAGGGCCCGCTTTGTTTCAAAAAATCGACAACTGACATTTTACTGAAGATGACCAAGACTGATAACTGAGATTTTTCTGGGATCTACATACTCTCGTAACACTGATAATATAGATTTTACTGGGATTGACCTAGGTCTATTAAACTGACAACTCATTAAACAAATACATATGTTTTTGCTAGGGCCAACCATGTATCCTCTATTCCAACCGAGAAGAGAAGCCAGACTAACGTTTAATCCAACGGCTAAGGAATGATGAGCATGCGGCCTTTTGATGGCTTTTGAAAAGGGAGTAAGAGCATGTATGAACATGATCGGAGAGCACTCATTGTAACAAAACCTAAATAGGCTATGATCTGCCAACCCCTCCCCAATCTAGATCTAACCCATATGATAATTGGGAGGGGGGGGGGGTCATTGGGACAATGAATATATGTTTGGGGAAATTCTACGTGCTCACTATGGGTTACTTTAGTGAATCCAAGTGAGTCACGAATCCTATAAAATCAACACATCGATTCTCGGGGTTCTGTAGCTTTCCTCTTGAATTTACATGTTTAAATTCGCACAACGCAAATATCTGAATGTGTTCCGGCGAAATAAGCCAGAGCGAGTTTTTGAGAAACAAAATCCTTCTGCTCGGGTCCCTAGCCATGTTTTGTCCTACAACTTCGGCCAGAGGCGACGAAAAACCAAAAGCGCAGACGTATAAATCCATCCATCCATATATTCATCCATCCATCCATTCGTCCATCCATGCATCCATCCATCCATCCATCCATCCATCCATCCATAATCTGCCATGCCAATAAGCGTGGGCGGTAATGTGTCGCCATCTCACTCAAAGACCAGAGTCGTGGATCAGATCCGTGTTTCTGTCACGACCATGTCACGTGGCCAAGCCATCTAGGTATTTAATTCTCGGTGTTCCCCTTGGTCTCTTTCCTTCGATCTTGCCAGTTGTCACCAAGTTCTCCAATTCATTTCTTCTCATAACATGCCCAAAATATGTTGAGTGTCTACGTCTAATGTCCCTAATCAGTTTACGATCTCCATTTGTTTCTTGAAGGACTTGTTCATTGGTTTTTCTGTCTGTACATTGTATTCTTGCATTTTTCTCAGAAACCACATGTCCACAGCCATCAGATGTTTTTAAGCTAGTCTGCTAATTGTCCACGCTTCACATCCATACAAGAGTACAGGTTCTGTGTAGCACTTCACTCTTTTTCTAATTTCAATTGATACCGTTTTATTGGTTAGTACGTTTTTCATCTTGCAAAAGGCTACCTTCGTAATGGCAATTCTTGTTCTAATCTTTTCAGTGCATCTCCCATCTGATTTTACGACTGTTCCAAGATAACTGTACCGATTCTCTTGTTAAGAACATGCCAATTCACTTGTATATTACATTGTAGTATTTCCGTCTTCCCAGTGACGACCCTAATCTGTCTTCTTAAATTCAATTCTAAGCCTAATTGCTCACTGCGTGCAAAAACCGCATCTGCAAAAAGTTGCATGTCCTGATTATTGTCTGCAATCAAGACTGCGTCATCCTCATATCTAATATTATTGATTTATCGTCACAAATGACGATTCCTTCCATATCTTCTGTATTTCTGAAAATATTTTCACTTTACAGGGAAAAAAAGATCTGGAGACATTACACATCCCTTTCTTACACCCCTCTTAACAGGCTAATATTAACCATTATCAATTCTTATGGCAGTTTGTTGTTTCCAATATATGTTTTTTGCAAGTCTAAGGTCTTTTCGATCAATTTGTAGATCTTAAAACAGCCTTATAATGTCGACATTTCTCACTTTATCTGTGTGTAGTCAATAAAGCAAAGGTGTAGATCTTTTCCCCTCTTGTTACCTCTATGGAACGTTCAATTACTGTTCTCAGGTTATACACAGCATTCACTATATCCTTGCCTTCTATAAACCTACATTATTCTTCCCCTGTTTCAGGTTGTATTTGCTTCCTAACTCTTTGCATGATAATTCTTCACAAAATCTTTGTTATGTGACACATTATACTAATTGCTCTATGTTGATCACATTCCAATGCTCCTGATTTCTTTGGGATTGCAATAAATACAGAATTACATAATTCAGAAGGTATCCAGTACCTCCAGTATCATATAATGTGTTCAGCAGTCTGGTGACTTGCTTTAGTCCAAATTCTTCTAAAGCCTGTACTAGCCGGTGGCTATAGCCATTGTCTCTACTGATGAGATCAACTGCCTATCGCCGTAGAATGCAGACCATAACTAACAACAATCTGGCTGCTGCTCTCACACTCCATCCATCACCTGCTTCTATGTCTTCACGTAACCCCGATTGGGGGGGGGGGGGGGGAGGCTAAACGGGTAAACGGGTACTCCACCTTGCCCAAGTGTGATCAGAGACAGGACTAACAAAATGCAGCAATAGATGCAAATTATTGGTGTAACCTTCCCTTCTTAGTCGGCTCTGACGACATGCGTTATATTTTTTATGGTACATTGTTATTTTTCTTTGCTTCCTGGACGTGTCCCCCTAACATACGGTCGTGGCTGTATTTACTGGTTTTAATTGTAATGCAACAGAGCTTAGAACAGGTGTATAAGGGTAAAGTATCTGCCATATTAATCTTAATCCACGTAGAAAGCAGTGTATATGAGTAGATTTATGCAGACGTATGCTTTGGAAGGAATCATTTTATCTACGACTCAATGTTTCAGCCCTTCTTTGTGCTCTTGCGATGGTTTCATTGCACATTCTCAGTTAATTGTCTTATATATTTTATCTGTGCTCATTGTTACATTAGCCATGGCTGTCAATGAACGTGTGCAATTATGTCTTTATCTTTTATTACAATATCATCATCACCATCATCATGTGCCTTAACAGCTGGCGTATGCATTCAAATCTCTCAACAGATCTCGGTTGATGGTGCTCTGTGTTAATAATGCTGATGATATCCCTCCATTATACCGTTCTCAGTCAATCCAGTAGTATTTCGTTCCGTCTGCCTCTGCCTCTTTTCCCACTGATATTTCTAGTTGTCACGATGTTTTCCAACACATCCTCTCATTACATGACCACAGAAGATGCTTTTCTCTTACTTTTAGTTGTACATAATTGTCAACTTTCATTAGCCTGTTTCAAGCAATCATTGTTAGTTTTGTTAGTTAATCTTTCAGGTCAAGCTACTCGCAATATTCGTATCAGGAACCACATCTCGTTTGCTTCCAAGCACTTATTCTTTTTTTTTTCCAATTACGCTCAATGATTCTCTGTCTTACATTAACACAAGTTATATATATGTAATGTCCGTACTCTCTTTCTGAAATAGTTGATAGGGACTTATCGCATAATTTAATTTTCATGATTCTGAAATGTAGCATTTACTTGACATACTCTAATCTGAATCTCCAGTAGATGTCATGATTGTAATTGAATAACTAAATGTATCTACTTGATTAAGAGTTTTCTCTCCTCTTCGTATTTCATGTATTGTTGTTATCTATTTCTTTGATTTCATCATTGTGTCTCCTCTCATGATATTCAAGAATAACATTTTGTTTGCATCTTCTATTACTAAAATGTCAAGATGTAGATCGTATCGGTATAGAGCAGCATGATGCGTAGCGTAAATTGTTTATATTATAAACAACAACTCGTATTCCTTCTCTGTCTTTGATCTCTCGCAGTATGTACCTGTGACGGAACAGCCCCGGCAGCATCCGAATGACACAAGTTAAAAAGGAATTAAAGAGCCCACAATATTTTTCTATCATTCTCTAAAAGCATAAACGTCCACCAGAAAATGATAGAAATGCAAGAGGATTGAAAACAAGAGAAAAATACATTTTGACCACGCACGCCCCATCATTTCTATAATGCTGGGTCTGAGAACGCTTTGATGTCCAGATCAAACGTAAAACCCAGACACCACGGCACCAGTCGTCGGGTGCTATCAAAGGTTGAAAACTCACTGTTTTCAGTGCCAGGGAAGAGAAAGACGGAAAAGTGTGAAATCTGGGCTGGGGACGACATGGGGTGCTACTGAGGGGAAAACCCGGGTGATCCAAAGACGGCAATTTAATGCAGGCCTAACACCTATCTATAAGTCCAGACTTTGTGGAGCCGGGACAACATCTGTAGTGGCCACCACAAAGGAGCAATTAGGACCAGATGCTTAACACCTCACCGCAATACTACGGGGCAAAGTAGGAACACATGGCTGACACATTCCTGCCAGCAACCGGGAAGGCTTGTGTTAACAACCGATTGGTATGTAGTTATGACGCAACGTCTATTGCATCGCTAACGAAGCATGTTTCATTGTTTCAGACATGCGGCAGAACATCGGTCAATTTGATTGACAGATGAAACTACCATTCACAGGAATGGAGGAGGAGGGGTGAGAAGAGTTTGGGACGTAATCCATCCCGTCATCGTACATGGAAAAATAGGCGGAGTTAATTAATAGGGGATATATTAATTAGCCAACGTGGAAACTAGCCAGGGATGAAGAGAATAAAACTACATGCATGGCCAGCAAGACTTCTGACACATTCACAATAGCATACTTAGGATACCTACTAGAGAAATATTAACATTTCGTTCTGTTGGACTTCTGTACGAAGTATTATGATGGAATTTCCTAGCTATAACCCAGGTATACCATTATTCTGATTAGTTTGTCTGCTAGTTTGAATGCTTGTGGTTTTCTGTTTTTACATATTCTCCAAAACTTTACACTCGTGGATTTTCTTTGTACTTAATGTTCCAGTTCTAGCTTTACGATTTCACTGAGAACTATCTTCTTCTTTCATTCACTACTTGGTTGTCTGATTTGTTGTATGTGATAATTTGGAGAAATCCATTATCCAAGCTACATGAGCGTGTGGCTTATGCATGTACAGGAGATACATGTAGATTCATCCTGTATGATGTTAAACATTGAGGAGACTGACTACTTAGGAGAAATTCCTGAGAGCTACCAGTCTCTTGATAGCGTCCAATTAACATTGATTATTTGGACCAACACTTTGAGTGCCTACCAAGATTGTGGTGAAACCACTTGGATTGAGAAATGGCACCAGTTCACCTTGTTTGCATGATGTCTGCATGAGGACAGACATGACTTAGGACATTCAATATCCCAGACAGATTCAGGGAAGGCATTTAATGTTCGACAGGACTGTGCGACCAGCCCTTCCGACAAGACAGTATGAATGAATCAGAAAGGGAAAGAGTAAGTGAGGTGAACTTATATGGGAAACACCCCATTACATAAATGTATGTGATGATGTATGTTTTGAGCTATAGATGTTCTAAATGGTTTTATGAATATATACATATATATTTATTTATTTAGAACTGATATATGTGTATGTAACATGCCATCATCTATCATCATACCATCATATATTATGACTTGAATGTTTGTTTATATGAATGTATAGACATATGTGTTTGAGATGTGTAGACGTAGATACTACCCATCTCCGTTCGATCCATTCCAGATCTCTTAGGAGCAATGGACAGTCAACAACCCATATCCGGAAGTGACTTAGCCTTGTGAAGGGACCAATTTGGACTCCTTTAATCTGACAGTGAACTGCGTCTCACTGGGGGAGGCATGACCTATGTGACCTCTTAAGTTACGTATACCATAATATAATCATCATCATCATATGATCATCCAGACTAGAAATAATAAACACAGTTGTTGTATTTTAAAATTCAATTTGTCCGTATAATTCTAAATGTTTATAAATGTTTGTGTAGCGTAATCAAGTACACACATTATATCTTTTAGTGGGGGTTCACACATATTGTCCAGAAGTAGGAATCTATGTCCGGGAGGTATCTTGCCTATGCAGTCATAAGTAACCAGATTACGTTGCATGTTTTAACTCCTCCTTTCTCACTTCTGGTGATACCAAGTACAGCCAAATCTATATAGATATATTCTATCTTCAACGAGCCACTTCTTCGCTGTTTTCTTGAGTATCAGGGACGGTGTCTTAAATCAGCATAAAAGACACTAGTTCCATGTTTTCTCTCTGGGATCTGAGGTGGTAATTAGTCCCATCTGACAGAGGTAAGGGATCTCAAACTGCATCCAGAACTATACCCCAGTAGAAGAAAACGAATTTGGCTGAGTGGTTGCCCACCCGGGAGCTACTTCAAGCCAGTTGGTGACATATTGGTCTGCTTGTCCGCTATAGAATCCGGGAGTAAACCCTAGAACACTCTGGTTCGCTTCCAAGGAACGAACCTATTTCAAATCTGTTAGTCTGGTATTATTCTGGTCTTGCCCATGGATAGAACCTAGGTTATTCTCACTTACATTCTTAGCAGCATTAGTTAGTTAGTTATTTCTAATGTAATAGCTTTCTTGATTGTAGGCAAGATTTTGACACATTAGAACTTCTCATCCATGATAGAAACAGAGAATAAATTCTAGACTATTAATTTTCATAAACCATTCTTTCATTCTTCACCCATTACATTTGCTAAGTATTAACTTAGGAATTTGTTTCTAGGGAAGTCTGTAGAATTTAAATAACTTGTTAAAAAGTTAATAATGGATAATATCATATGAGTTAATTTACATCATTCACCACTGTAGAATTAATAATCACATTAATTAGTGATATTAATTAGTTATTGATGATTTACTTGATGATATTTTGATTACATGCTTTATCATTTGATTTAATCATGAATAATTTGATAATGCTTAGTTAATTCAGTGTATGGCGGACTGCTTTGCATCAACTTTCTCACTCAAATTCACTACTATCATTCTCATAGCAGTGTCTGTTCCTCTTGTCACTATCCTGCTCTAGCATAAATCTAACTAGCTCTGTGTAGCGTAATAATATAATTACTTGCCTGAGTTAAGCTGAGAAGAGATCATGGATGCACGCACAGATTTCTATGAGTCCGCTAGATGCTGGGGCATAAGGCTCGGCTTAATAGGAGAGAAGCTAGAACTATTTATCAGAGATGAAATGGATTGGTGGGACAAAGAAGATGAACAAATGATGAAAAGACTTGCAGAATTAGAAGCAGATATGCGTCACAAAGCTGAAGAAGATGAGGTTAAGAAGAAGCAAATTGAAATACTAAACGTGGAGGAATCTACCAGCTCGACTGAGGAAAAGCCAATCACTCAAGCCGAAACTCTGATAGAAAGCAGGGAAGCTGACCGTCACAAAGAAGAGGCATGCATTCCTTCGCAAATCCCCATGGCTCAGAAAAACAAAAACTTGCGCACAGAAAGGCAGATGCTTCCCTCAATTCCGAAAAATAAATGGAATAGGAATAAATGTACCCAGAGTACAATAAACAGTCACAAACGTGATAAATGTTTACAGCGCAATAAAAGCGGATTAGCTGGCTTGGCAACCCAGCAATCTCAGGAGCTTCCTAAGACTTCCCAAAGGAGAAAAATCCAGGAGGAAGAGGACCTGAGGAAAACTATTAAAGAGATCGAAGGCGAGACCTTACCTGACTCTTTTATTCCCTTCAGTTCAGAGAAACTAGGAGTGGAAATGAATTCAGCTGAGACTGGAATGGATGTAAAACAGGATTCCATTGTTTCTCACGGTGTGGCCACACAAGATGAATTAATTACCAGTTTGAATTACCTATCTCAGGTGGGAGATGTCATTGAAAATGACACCCCACAACATTCACTTCGATTGGATTTGGCACAAGAAAACCAGACCAGGGAGAGAATACTTTAATTGGACTTGGCACAAGAGAGCCCGGCCATGGAGGAAAAACAAGACACGGAGGAGAATTCTTACGATGTCAGTATCTTGGAGTCTTTCACAAAGGTAATTGAAGATATACAAAGCATTCATGTAGATTATACTACGGACTCTGATTCAGGGACGATAAACATGTCTGCTACCAACGAAGAAGAAAATACTTCTTTGGACAGGATGAAGGTAATACCTATCATCAACACAGCTGAAGCTAACAGGGGATCACAGTTGATTGACTCTGCAGCGGAACAAGCCAGGAGCGGTTGGTATACTCAACACTCAGGACCTTGTTTACCTTTCACTTCAACCAATGTTGGATATGTAGAACAGCTGTTTATGTATACTTCTACAAGGAGTGGTACAAATTCACAGTTCTTGGGGAACAACATGATCTCTCAAAGCTGGACAACTTCTACTAGCCTTATACTTTCAAACACAGATTCAAAATGGAACTCTGTTGAAGAGGAACTCACCTGGATAAAGAATTATCGAGGGAAGAAAACTCTAAAATCAGGAGGGAGTAAACGGACACCCTACCAAGAACGAGGCAAGTACGAGTTTAATGCACATCATAAAATTATGATGTTCAGCAAATTTCCTGCCAAAAGGAGGAGATTAAAGGATTTTATTATGATCTTTGGCCGACGGAGGAAAAGAAAATGGAGCAACATTACTGCGACCAATTCTTTTAAGAAAACACTGATGGCACTTCCTCTGCTGATAGGACAAGGGCCAGAAATTTAGTGGACAATAACAGTCTCTCTGCGGCGCAGGAGAATCTTGTTATACATTTTGCAATTTCCCGGCTGGGAAAAAGTAAAACCTCCAGAGGACAGGACATTACCGAGCAATAGCCCGGAAATCCTACATGAAACCAGGAGCAAAGATTTGCAAGATTTATCCTGGGATTATGGACATGGGATATTTCTTGTGACTCATAGAACAACCCACTGCCACAAAGAATATTGGGAACCCAGACTGTGAGGCAATTCTGGAAGGGAGAGAACTTAGACACATTCTTGAATGCTGCCGAGGCTCTGTTATAGGCTTCATTAATGAACCTACTTAAATTGGGGAGCTATGTGACGGGACATCCCCGGCAGCATCCGAATGACACAAGTTAAAAAGGAATTAAAGAGCCCACAATATTTTTCTATCATTCTCTAAAAGCATAAACGTCCACCAGAAAATGATAGAAATGCAAGAGGATTGAAAACAAGAGAAAAATACATTTTGACCACGCACGCCCCATCATTTCTGTAATGCTAGGTCTGAGAAAGCTTTGATGTCCAGATCAAACGTAACACTCAGACACCATGGCACCAGTCGGCGGGTGCTATCAAAGGTTGAAAACTCACTGTTTTCAGTACCAGGGAAGAAAAAGACGGAAAAGTGTGAAATCTGGGCTGGAGACGACATGGGGTGCTACTGAGGGGAAAACCCGGGTGATCCAAAGACGGCAATTTAATGCAGGCCTAACACCTATCTATAAGTCCAGACTTTGTGGAGCCGGGACAACGTCTGTAGTGGCCACCACAAAGGAGCAATTAGGACCAGATGCTTAACACCTCACCGCAATACTACGGGGCAAAGTAGGAACACATGGCTGACACATTCCTGCCAGCAACCGGGAAGGCTTGTGTTAACAACCGATTGGTATGTAGTTATGACGCAACGTCTATTGCTTCGCTAGCGAAGCATGTTTCATTGTTTCAGACATGCGGCAGAACATCGGTCAATTTGATTGACAGATGAAACTACCCTTCACAGGAAAGGAGGAGGGGTGAGAAGAGTTTGAGACGTAATCCATCCCGTCATCGTACATGGAAAAATAGGCGGAGTTAATTAATAGGGGATATATTAATTAGCCAACGTGGAAACTAGCCAGGGATGAAGAGAATAAAACTACATGCATGGCCAGCAAGACTTCAGACACATTCACAATAGCATTCTTAGGATACCTACTGGAGAAATATTAACATTTCGTTCTGTTGGACTTCTGTACGAAGTATTATGATGGAATTTCCTAGCTATAACCCAGGTATACCATTATTCTGATTAGTTTGTCTGCTAGTTTGAATGCTTGTGTAGTTTCCTGTTTTTACATATTCTCCAAAACTTTACACTCGTGGATTTTCTTTGTACTTAATGTTCCAGTTCTAGCTTTACGATTTCACTGAGAACTATCTTCTTCTTTCATTCAATACTTGGTTGTCTGATTTGTTGTATGTGATAATTTGGAGAAATCCATTATCCAAGCTACATGAGCGTGTGGCTTATGCATGTACAGGAGATACATGTAGATTCATCCTGTTTGATGTTAAACATTGGGGAGACTGACTACTTAGGAGAAATCCCTGAGAGCTACCAGTCTCTTGATAGCGTCCAATTAACATTGATTATTTGGACCAACACTTTGAGTGCCTACCAAGATTGTGGTGAAACCACTTGGTTTGAGGAATGGCACCAGTTCACCTTGTCAGCATGATGGCTGCATGAGGACAGACATGACTTAGGACACTCAATATCCCAGACAGATTCAGGGAAGGCATTTAATGTTCGACAGGACTGTGCGACCAGCCCTTCCGACAAGACAGTATGAATGAATCAGAAAGGGAAAGAGTAAGTGAGGTGAACTTATATGGGAAACACCCCATTACATAAATGTATGTGATGATGTATGTTTTGAGCTATAGATGTTCTAAATGGTTTTATGAATATATACATATATATTTATTTATTTAGAACTGATATATGTGTATGTAACATGCCATCATCTATCATCATACCATCATATATTATGACTTGAATGTATGTTTATATGAATGTATAGACATATGTGTTTGAGATGTGTAGACGTAGCTACTACCCATCTCCGTTCATTTAATTCCAGATCTCTTAGGAGCAATGGACAGTCAACAACCCATATCCGGAAGTGACTTAGCCTTGTGAAGGGACCATTTTGGACTCCTTTAATCTGACAGTGAACTGCGTCACACTGGGGGAGGCATGACCTACGTGACCTCTTAAGTTACGTATACCATAATATAATCATCATCATCATATGATCATCCAGACTAGAAATAATAAACACAGTTGTTGTATTTTAAAACTCAATTTGTCCGTATAATTCTAAATGTTTATAAATGTTTGTGTAGCGCAATCAAGAACACACATTATATCTTTTAGTGGGGGTTCACACATATTGTCCAGAAGTAGGAATCTATGTCCGGGAGGTATCTTGCCTATGCAGTCATAAGTAACCAGATTACGTTGCATGTCTTAACTCCTCCTTTCTCACTTCTGGTGATACCAAGTACAGCCAAATCTATATAGATATATTCTATCTTCAACGAGCCACTTCTTGGCTGTTTTCTTGAGTATCAGGGACGGTGTCTTAAATCAGCATAAAAGACACTAGTTCCATGTTTTCTCTCTGGGATCTGAGGTGGCAATTAGTCCCATCTGACAGAGGTAAGGGATCTCAAACTGCATCCAGAAATATACCCCAGTACAAGAAAATGAATTTGGCAGAGTGGTTGCCCACCCGGGAGCTACTTCAAGCCAGTTGGTGACAGTACCGATCCATATCCTTCATACTATGTGTGTTTTTTAAACTGTGGGAAAACAAAACTTGAGGCCTTAATTCCAACAGTATGAACAAAATATAATTGTGTAATATCGAACTGCGGACGCCAGCTCCGTACAGCAAGCATATATTACCGTAAGTGTGCTAAGTCACCAGAATCATCTACTCTTTAGCGAGTAGTTCATATTATTAATTGTAAACTATAGTTGAAAGTAGTCAGGGATGACTTGAAGAGATTAAACTGGGCATAGTCAATGTTACATAATATTTCGTCCAGTATGTCATTGTCAACCATTATTAGTCACTTAGCAGAAAAGCAAAGCAAAAGAAGATAAAAGAAAATAAAAATAAAAGAAAGATGTGCACATTAGTTAATACATTAACAATATTATTCTACGACAGACTGACCGAGGGGTAGATTGTCAGTCTGACAATCCAGTTCTGTCTATCTGCTTGACTGGCTGTATGTATGAATACACATTGTTTCTCAGAACTTACACAGTTCGATTTAACACAAAAATAAACAATGGCTTGCTTTTCACTGAACATTACATAACAGAAAATACTGTTGTTAAACGAACAGAGTGAACAGAAATATGAATATAATGACATTACATTTGTTGTGCTTCCTATACTAAAAAGAATGCAATGTAAACTGTGAATTTTAATACAATTTTAAATTCCACTGTCTTTACAAATTGCAACTACGCATCAAAATAATCACATAATTGAAATATAAACGCAGTGTACTTTTTGTCTACAGACTGTAGAATTACACACACACACACACACGCGCGCGCACACACACACGCACGCACGCACACACACACACCATACAAAGATACAATTTTCCTCGCACCTCGTGTATGTAAATTCCTCTTTACAAATTATTTCTGGATGTTTTACTATTTGTGTCACCACAAAACTATTATATCACTACCCATTAGACTGGTAGATACCAGAATATGCGTTCTGTCACTTTGCATGTTTAGCCTTAAGCTATATGAATTAGATCTTACTTAAATATCAACGTATTAGAAACAATGCCAACGCACTAATACAATGGGGTCATTTTGAATAATAACTTGGAAGCTAACTGGGTGTTGCGGGGAAGCGATTCTTTGTCGTTCACGTCAGGAGTAAAGTATGATAAATAATCAGTACCCCGTTGTATCTATTTAACATGAACAAAGACTTCCATAGAGCCGCAGTAGCACAGTTACAAGAGTTACAAGACCTAGTGGAACAAGTAAACGGGCACAGAACAGAATGTGGCTTAGATATTAACATGCAACAAACACAGACTATGATAATTAGCAGTTAAAAGGAAATGTCATCAATGAAGATCACAGTAAACCGGCAGATAATAGAACAAGTAACAAGTTTCTCCTCTCTTGGACATATAATAACAGATGATGGCAGAAGTGAAATTGAAATCACAAGGAGAATAGGAATTGCCAAAAATGCTTTCAACGGCATGCAATCAGTATTAACATCTAGAGAGATTAATAATGCATTAAAAATGAGAATTGTCAAATGCTACAATTATTCAACGCTATTGTATGGAGCGGAAGCCTGGACAATGAACAAGCAACTAGAAAGTCGAATAGAAGCCCTGGAGATGTCGATATACAGACGAATATGTCGTATTTCATGGAAACAAAAACAATCAAATGCAGAGGTTCTAGAAAAAACTGGGAATGAATAGAGAGTTGATGAAAGAAATAAAGTGGAGGCAAGTGAAATATGTCGGCCACGTTAAAAGACATGATACGCTTATAAAAACCATATTGGAAGGCAAGGTTGAGGGTAAGCGAGCAAGAGGTAGACAAGGATACAAGTGGGAAGATAACATTAAGAGATGGATGTACATCAGCCTGACAGAATGTACAGTCAAGGCGAGAAACAGACAGTGTTGGAGATCCATTGCAGGCAACCTTCATTGTGGAGACGGCACCTGACTGATTGATTGATTGAGCACAGTTACTAGCACTCTTGTCCACCAGTCCGTTAGTCATGTCTTCGAATCCCCATTGAGCGTGGAGTTCGTATTTAAATTGCCTTAAGCTCTCAGGTAGACACAGTAAATCATGAGCACACGGAAAAGTGGCCTACATGAAGCTGACCACATCATATATTGAGCTAGCCTGCATTAAGTCAATGCCAAATCGTGTTAAGCGTACGAATTAGCGAACTGCGCTGGTAATTCCATGAATACAGTCGGACGCCTGTTTGGTTCACGGGCTCATCGCCTGCGAATGCGAGGGAAAGATTTGCCTCCTATTGATATATACATCTGGGTCTGCAAACTATGATGGTGCTGTTACATCACAGACGCATGGCAGGAAACAGATTCCTGACAATTTAAAATTAAATCGTGGTACTTGTATTTTAAGTAAGATATATATGGGGGTCAAGCAAGTCTCATCAGTTGGTTGGTTAGTATTGATTTAATGTAGGTCTGCCTAGTCTCATCACATTGATAGATATTTAACTTAGGTCGACCTAGTCTCATCACATTGATAGCAGGGAGTAACCAGGGATTTACATAATCTCATCATATTGATAGCACAGATTTTACTTGAATTGACCTAGTCTAATCACATTAATAGCAGAGATGTAATAGAAATCTACCAAGTCTTATCACATGGATAGCAGAGAATTAATTTGTGTCTACCTTGTCTTATCACATTGATAGTGTAACAGTAGCTCGTGAAAGTAAAGCAACAGGGACAAACGTCAGTCCAAGGCCGAATATTCTTAATTCAGTTTAATCGGAGATACATCGTAGAAATGTTGTTGACAAAATCAATAAATGTCAGACTAGATATTAACAAGCATCCTTCTCTGATGATGGAACAATCCCAATCTAACCTTGTTTCCATGTGGCTCATCATAGCACGACGAGCCCTACCTACCCCTTACCCCTTAGTGATGTGCCCTAGCGTGCTTATACTAATCTTCCCATTGCGCGCCGCTTTTGATTCCCCTGTAGCGAGGCTACTCTGTTATAATACCTTATTCACCCCACGAAGACTTTTCCCCGAAAAGTCTGAATACCTATTTATCTCTCTTAACCCCTAACCTCTATATTCAAAACAAATTGTAATTCACTCTTATGTATAAAAAGTATAGCCATCCGCTATCCATTCCCCAGCAGCTTACCCACCTTCATGGAAATCCACTAAACCCTTATCCACTATTTATCCTATTACCCTCTATTTTCTAAACACGACTCTAACTGCTATTTCCTCTATTCATTATAATACCCCAGCATATATGTGTACCTTTTCAAAATACTTCCTCTTCTCTTCCACAGGGGCACAAGCGATCCGCTTAAACCTTATTATTACAATAGACATGTAAGCCTGTGCAAATTACCGGTATCAAAATTCGCAAATAACATGATTATATATGTGTTAAGAAAATGCAAGTTATCACTCTCTCGTAACAATTAAAACAACACAGGATAGACAGATAGAGAAATGGTGCGAACCAAGAAAAGATAACAAGAAATAGTACCATTTATCCTCCCTTGCACATTCAAAAACTTTATGAAATAAAGTTTTTCAAAAACAAACATTATAGAAACCAAATAATCTATGAAAAATGAATAATTTAGAATAATTAGAATAATTGGGGGGGGGGGGAAAGCTGGCTTCTGGCTTCTGGCTTCTGGCTTCTGGCTTCTGACCTCTGGCTTCTGACTTCACCCCTTGGGAGGTTAGTAAAAGGCGATTTGAAATTAACTTTACCCTTGGGCAGTTAGTAGAAAGCGATTTAAAATTGTCCTTACCCTTTGGCGGTTAGTAGAAAGCGATTTGCAATTTCTTCAGCCTTGAGCGACATTAAAAACAAACGACTGAGTTGATGATCTTCTTCAGTCTGGAGCGGCATTCAAAAACGTCTGACTTGAAATGATGTTTGTCTTTGAGCGGCCTTCAAAAATGACTGATTTGAAACGGACTCAAACTTGAGCGGCCTTCAAAAGCGACTGATTTGAAATGAAGTTTGACTTTGAGCGGCCTTCAAAAATGACTGATTTCAAACGAACTCAAACTTGGGCGGCCTTCAAAAGCGACTGACTTTAAATTTTATGCCATCTCTTCACCCTTGCATGGGCAGTTGACAACAAAGTTCATGACGTCTGTTCTTTATAAGTTCCCAATTGTGCATCCGTACAAGCTGATCAAGTTGATGTGTAAGTTTGGAGAACACTTTTCTTGGCCGCGCCAACCCGAGCAGAAATCCTAAGTCATAGGCACCATTTCCGATATGTAACAGTAGCTCGTGAAAGTAAAGCAACAGCGACAAACGTCAGTCCAAGGCCTAATATTCTTAATTCAGTTTAACAGGAGATACATCGTACAAATGTTGTTGACAAAATCAATAAGTGTCAGACTAGATGTTAACAAGCATCCTTCTCTGATGATGGAACAATCCCAATCTAACCTTGTTTCCATGTGGCTCGTCATAGCACGACGAGCCCTACCTACCCCTTACCCCTTAGTGATGTACCCAAGCGTGCTCATACTAATCTTCCCATTGCACGCCGCTTTTGATTCCCCTGTAGCGAGGCTACTCTGTTATAATAGCAGAGATTTCACTTGAATGGATCTATTCTCACCACATTTACAGCAGAGCTTTAACGAAAATCTACCTAGTCTCATCACATTGACAGGAAAGATTTAATAGAAATCTACCAAGTACATCACATTGATAGCAGATATTTAACAGAGATCTAACTTGTCTTATTACATTGATAGCAGATATTTATTAGAAATCTAACTAGTCTCGTCATATTGACAACAGCGATTTAACAAGGATTCAATTACCCTTATCACATTGATAACTGACATTTTACTGGGTTTTGACTTCTCTCATGAATCTGATAATTTTTTTTTATCTACCTGCTCTCGTGAATATGATAGCATAGATTTTACTAGAATTGATCTAGTGTTATCGCATATGATACGAGAGGTATTTACCGGGGCCCACCTCATAAAATTGAAAACAAATATTTTACTGGGATTGATCTAGTCTCATCAAACTGATAACAACATTTTCCTTGGATCTACATAGTGGCATCACACTGATAAAATACATTTTAATGGGATTGACACAGTCCAATTAAACTAATAACTGCAATTCTACTGGGGTCTACCTAGACTCATCAAATAATAATAATTATTATTATTATTATTATTATATCCTCTATTCATAAACGAATGAAGACCGGTTAACTTTTAATACAACTGCTATGGAATAATGAGCATGCGACCTATTAGGTGGCATTTGTAGAGGGAGACAGAGAATGTGTGAGCATGTTCTGAGTGCACTTATATCGATTATTAATTTCAGTATCCAGTATTCACGTAATGCATAGCAAATATGTTACCTGGTGTCCACTAATCTCATCGAGTGTGTAGCGGAGATTTTATGTCGATTCGACAGTCTCATCAAATGGGAAGAATGGACCAAGATGGCCGATACCGACGAGTCTCTGTCGCAAGCTAGTTCGATTACACACCTTACCAGGCCAAGCGACTCGATCCCGTCCTCCAGTGATAGAGAGGAGTTACGTTAAGTCACACATCATGGGAGCAGTTACTAGAGATACTTTCTGATGGCTGCTGCATCCCTGGACAGGGCACGCCTTGGAAATATTCAATGCGCGGTGATGTCGAAAGGAACAACATAACATAACATAGCATAACATAACATAACATAACATAAAATAACATAACAACAGAATGTTCGCTCCATGAGAACAGATGGTAATGCACACATCAAACTGTTGAATGTTAATTTTAAACAAAAAAAATAATTGAATGAATTGAATTAATTTGAGTAATAGCTATCTGAGAGAGCAGGTTATGTAATATTTGTCTGCGACGTGAGGCAATTAATTGTCATATATATATATATATACTAGCTGACCCGACCCGGCTTCGCCCAGTCCCTGGCGGGGATCTATCTATCTGTCTGTCTGTCTTTCTGCTTGTCTATATGTCTGTCTGTCTGTCTGTCTATCTGTCTGTCTGTCTTTCTGTCTGTCTGACCCGGCTCGGCTTCGCCCAGTCCATGGTGGGGAGCATTTCATTTAATTCATATAAGTAATCATATAAGCTCCCGTTTTCGTTCCCGACTATCTACTGTCTGTCTGTCTATTATTAGAAAGAGCACTTGAAAGATCTTTACATCTTCCCCCAACATTTAACTTGGGTAAATGGAGCGTCTTATTTAATTCATATTCGGCCCCTGCTCCCGTTACCGTTCCCAAAAACGACGACCCGGCCCGGCTTCGCCCAGTCTCTGGTGGGGAGCATATTATTTAATTCATATTAGGCGGAGGGAGGAGGAGGAGGGAGCAGAGGGAGGAGGAGACAGGGGGAGAAGAGAGGAGTAGGAGGTAGGAGGAGGGATTAGGAGGAAGAGGGAGAAATGAGGGGAGATGGAGGAGGAGGGAGGAGGAGGTAAGAGGAGGAAGAGGGAGGAGGAGGAGGGAGGTGGAGGAGAGAGGAGGAGGAGGGAGAAGGAGGAAGGAGGAGGAGGGAGTAGGAGGAAGATCGAGGAGGAGGTAGGAGGAGGTAGGGGGAGGGAGGAGGAGGGGAAAGGAGGAGAAAGAGGGAGGAGGAGGGAGAAGGAGGAGGAAGAGGAGGGATAAGGAAGAGGAGGAGAGAGAAGGAGGGAAGAGGAGAAGGGAGGAGGAGGATAGAGAAGGAGGAGGGAAGGGGCGGAGGGAGAAGGAGAGAGGAGGGAGGAGGCGGAGGGAGAAGGAGGAAGGAGGAGGGAGGAGGAAGAGGGAGAATGAGGAGGGAGAGGGAGGAGGAGGGAGAATGAGGAGGGGGAGGAGGGAAATGGAGGAGGAGGAGGGAGGATAAGGAGGGAGGAATAGGAGTGAGGAGGAGGAGGAGGGAGGAGGAGGTAAGAGGAGGAAGAGGGAGGAGGAGGGAGGAGGAGGAGGGAGGAGGAGGAGGGAGAAGGAGGAAGGAGGAGGAGGGAGGAGGATAGAGTAGGAGGAGAAGGGAGGAGGTAGGAGGAGGGAGGCGGTAGGAGGAGGGAGGAGGAGGGGAAAGAGGGAGGAGGAGAGAGAAGGAGGAGGAAGAAGAGGGAGGAGGATGAGGGAGAAGGAGGAGGGAGAAGGAGGGAGGAGAAGGAGGGACGAGGAAGAGGGAGGAGGGGGAGGAGGAGGAGGGAGGAGGAGGGAGGGGGCAGAGGGAGAAGGAGGAAGGAGGAGGAGGGAGGAGGAGGGAGGAAGAGGGAGGAGAGAGGAGGTAGGAGGCGGAGGGAGAAGGAGGCAGGAGGAGGAGGGAGGAGGAGGGAGGAGGAAGAGGGAGAAGGAGTAGGGAGAGGGAGGAGGAGGGAGAATGATGAGGGGGAGGAGGAGGGAAGAGGAGGTGTGAGGAGGAGGAGGGAGGAGGTAGAAGGAGGAAGATGGAGGAGGAAGACGGAGGAGGAGGATGGAGGAGGAAGAGGCATGAGGAGGAGGGAGGAGGATGGAAGAGGAAGATGGAGAAGGAGTAGGAGGAAGAGGGAGGAGGAGGGAGGAGAAGGAGGGTGAAGGAGGGGAGGATGAGGGGGAGGGAGGAGGAGGGAGGAGACAGAGGGAGAAGGAGGAGGGAGGAAGAGGGAGGAAAAGGGAGAAGGAGGGGGGAGGATGAGGAGGGGGAGGTGGGAGAGGAAGGAGGAAGAGGAGGAGGGAGGAAGAGGAGGTAGAGGGAGGAGGAGGTGGGAGGTGAAGGAGAGATCAGGAGGAGGGAGGAGGAGGAGGTAGAGGGATTAGGAGGAGGGAGGAGGAGGAGAGAGAAGGAGGAGGTAAAGGGGGGAGGAGGGAGGAGGAGAGAGGAGGAGAAGGGGGAGGAGGGAGTTCGCCATTCCCAATTCATACTCGTCTAGGTTCTGTGATTTCGGTCCTTCCATTGATTGGTCTTCCCTTCTACATGACTGTAGATAACTTCTTTACACATAAAAAGATGAGTTGTTATTGACATTGCCGTGTGACGATTCTGTGTAGTCACGTCATTTTCTTCGCTTTTCCTAGCGTTGTGGTAGAGGGATTCTTTCATCATCATCATCATCATCATCATCATCATCATCATCATCATCATCATCATCATCATCATCATCATCATCATCATCATCATCATCATCATCATCATCATCATCATCATCATCATCATCATCATCATCATCATCATCATCATCATCATCATCATCATCATCATCATCATCATCATCATCATCATCATCATCATCATCATCATCATCATCATCATCATCATCATCATCATCATCATCATCATCATCATCATCATCATCATCATCATCATCATCATCATCATCATCATCATCATCATCATCATCATCATCATCATCATCATCATCATCATCATCATCATCATCATCATCATCATCATCATCATCATCATCATCATCATCATCATCATCATCATCATCATCATCATCATCATCATCATCATCATCATCATCATCATCATCATCATCATCATCATCATCATCATCATCATCATCATCATCATCATCATCATCATCATCATCATCATCATCATCATCATCATCATCATCATCATCATCATCATCATCATCATCATCATCATCATCATCATCATCATCATCATCATCATCATCATCATCATCATCATCATCATCATCATCATCATCATCATCATCATCATCATCATCATCATCATCATCATCATCATCATCATCATCATCATCATCATCATCATCATCATCATCATCATCATCATCATCATCATCATCATCATCATCATCATCATCATCATCATCATCATCATCATCATCATCATCATCATCATCATCATCATCATCATCATCATCATCATCATCATCATCATCATCATCATCATCATCATCATCATCATCATCATCATCATCATCATCATCATCATCATCATCATCATCATCATCATCATCATCATCATCATCATCATCATCATCATCATCATCATCATCATCATCATCATCATCATCATCATCATCATCATCATCATCATCATCATCATCATCATCATCATCATCATCATCATCATCATCATCATCATCATCATCATCATCATCATCATCATCATCATCATCATCATCATCATCATCATCATCATCATCATCATCATCATCATCATCATCATCATCATCATCATCATCATCATCATCATCATCATCATCATCATCATCATCATCATCATCATCATCATCATCATCATCATCATCATCATCATCATCATCATCATCATCATCATCATCATCATCATCATCATCATCATCATCATCATCATCATCATCATCATCATCATCATCATCATCATCATCATCATCATCATCATCATCATCATCATCATCATCATCATCATCATCATCATCATCATCATCATCATCATCATCATCATCATCATCATCATCATCATCATCATCATCATCATCATCATCATCATCATCATCATCATCATCATCATCATCATCATCATCATCATCATCATCATCATCATCATCATCATCATCATCATCATCATCATCATCATCATCATCATCATCATCATCATCATCATCATCATCATCATCATCATCATCATCATCATCATCATCATCATCATCATCATCATCATCATCATCATCATCATCATCATCATCATCATCATCATCATCATCATCATCATCATCATCATCATCATCATCATCATCATCATCATCATCATCATCATCATCATCATCATCATCATCATCATCATCATCATCATCATCATCATCATCATCATCATCATCATCATCATCATCATCATCATCATCATCATCATCATCATCATCATCATCATCATCATCATCATCATCATCATCATCATCATCATCATCATCATCATCATCATCATCATCATCATCATCATCATCATCATCATCATCATCATCATCATCATCATCATCATCATCATCATCATCATCATCATCATCATCATCATCATCATCATCATCATCATCATCATCATCATCATCATCATCATCATCATCATCATCATCATCATCATCATCATCATCATCATCATCATCATCATCATCATCATCATCATCATCATCATCATCATCATCATCATCATCATCATCATCATCATCATCATCATCATCATCATCATCATCATCATCATCATCATCATCATCATCATCATCATCATCATCATCATCATCATCATCATCATCATCATCATCATCATCATCATCATCATCATCATCATCATCATCATCATCATCATCATCATCATCATCATCATCATCATCATCATCATCATCATCATCATCATCATCATCATCATCATCATCATCATCATCATCATCATCATCATCATCATCATCATCATCATCATCATCATCATCATCATCATCATCATCATCATCATCATCATCATCATCATCATCATCATCATCATCATCATCATCATCATCATCATCATCATCATCATCATCATCATCATCATCATCATCATCATCATCATCATCATCATCATCATCATCATCATCATCATCATCATCATCATCATCATCATCATCATCATCATCATCATCATCATCATCATCATCATCATCATCATCATCATCATCATCATCATCATCATCATCATCATCATCATCATCATCATCATCATCATCATCATCATCATCATCATCATCATCATCATCATCATCATCATCATCATCATCATCATCATCATCATCATCATCATCATCATCATCATCATCATCATCATCATCATCATCATCATCATCATCATCATCATCATCATCATCATCATCATCATCATCATCATCATCATCATCATCATCATCATCATCATCATCATCATCATCATCATCATCATCATCATCATCATCATCATCATCATCATCATCATCATCATCATCATCATCATCATCATCATCATCATCATCATCATCATCATCATCATCATCATCATCATCATCATCATCATCATCATCATCATCATCATCATCATCATCATCATCATCATCATCATCATCATCATCATCATCATCATCATCATCATCATCATCATCATCATCATCATCATCATCATCATCATCATCATCATCATCATCATCATCATCATCATCATCATCATCATCATCATCATCATCATCATCATCATCATCATCATCATCATCATCATCATCATCATCATCATCATCATCATCATCATCATCATCATCATCATCATCATATATTTACGTACGTATTTAGGGAGGGGTAGGAGGGAGGAGGAGGAAGAAAAAAAAACTATGACAGTTCGCAGCGCGGGAATGAGTGGAAGACGTGTAGAAAATTTGATCTCAATCGGATGGATCGTTCGCGAACGCATAAAGGACATACACACATACATACATACATACATACATACATACATCCTTTTTTATATTATACTAGCAGACCCGGCCCGGCTTCGCACAGCTCTTGTGGGAGCATCTCATTTAATTCATATAAGTAGTCATATAAGCTGCTGTTCCCGTTCCTGTCTGTCTGTCTGTCTGTCTGTCTGTCTGTCTATATGTCTGTCTGTCTGTCTGTCTGACCCTGCCCGGCATCGCCTGGCTCCTAGTGTGGAGCATCTCATTTAATTCATATAAGTAGTCATATAAGCTTCCGTTCCCGTTCCCGACTATCTATCTGTCTGTCTGTCTATCTGTCTGTCTGTCTGTCTGTCTGTCTGTCTGACCCGGCCCGGCTTCGCCCAGCCCCTGATGGGGAGCATCTCATTTAATTCATATAAGTTCCCGTTCCCGACTATCTGTCTGTCTGTCTGTCTGTCTGTCTGTCTGTCTGTCTAATCATTTATTGGTTGCGGTTAGAACAACCTTAGATAAACGAAGACCAACTTACAAAAAGCATTAGAAAGAGCACTTGAAAGATCTTTACATATTCCCCCAACAATTAACTTGGGTGAATGGAGCAGCGGCAGCAGCAGCAGAAGAAGAAGAAAAAGGAGGAGTAGGAGTAAGGAGGAGGAAGAGGGTGGAGGAGGGAGGAAGAGATAGGCGGAGAGAGGAGGAGGAGGGAGGAGTAGGGAGGAATAGGAGGGAGGAGGAGGGAGGAAGCGGGATTAGGAGGAGGAGGGGGAAAGAGGAGAAGGAGGAGAAGGGAGGAGGAGGAAGAGGGAAGAGGAGGAAGGAGGAGGAGGGAGGAGGAGGAGAGAGGAGGAGGAGTAGAGAGGAGGAGGAGGGAGGAGGAGGGAGAAGGAGGAGGAAGAGGGAGGAGGGGAGGAGGAGGGAGGAGGAAGAGGGAGAAGGATTAGGAGGATGGAACGAACGAACGAACGAACGAACGAACAAACTTTATTTTCAAAGGGTTAAGAATTGGGCACGCAGGCCCGTCTAACATTCTGCCCTTCTATCACTCTCTTTCATACATTATTTCATTCACACATCATTCAAGGCTAACAGAGAACAGCAACAATAAAAAAGATATGCATTATAAAGGCATGGGCAAATTGCGAAAATCAAAACTTCACGACACAGTAAAATTAGATAATGGTCTGACACTTGTTATTAGCCATGTGGAATATACTGGCCTACCAAAAGGGGACTGGCTGTTATACTAGGGTTTTGCTATTATTATTATTATCTCTATTATTAAGGGGGAAGATAATCCGTACTGAAATAGTGTTCGAGTAATTTGCGATTATATGAATAGGGATTGGTGATGTCTTTGATTTCTTGTGGAAGATTGTTCCACAGCTGAGCTGCAGAGTACGTTAAGCTTGTTTTGTATAAGTCAATCCTAGGCTTCGGAATGTGTAATATATTTAAACGTTTACTGTGTCTAGCATTATATTTAAACAATGGCCAAAGGTAATTTAGGGCATTCCGATGCAGGATTTTGTGAATTAGTTTAGCTTTATTGAAAAGCAGGCGTTTGCGGAGTGGTAGTAACTGAAGGCGTTTATACAGGCTAGGATTGTCAGATAAATGTTTGTTATAAATTAGACTCATGGCCCGTTTCTGGAGTGAGTAAAGTCGCTTGGTGTTTGAATTAGAACAACCGTCCCAGATTGTAGAGCAGTAGTCAAAGTGTGTCTGTATATGAGAAGTATAGAATAGTTTCCTTGTGTCCTCATCAAGGAAGTTTCTAATTTTGGCGAGTTGGTAGACTTTTTTCGCTATTTGTTTAATAAGCGCTTGAACGTGGGAATTAAAGGTTAGGTTTCTATCAATAATTATGCCTAATGTTTTGTGCTCAATTACACTTTCTACTGGCATGTTATCGATGTGAAGTTGAAGTGGTGTGTGTGAGCTTAGAGTTTGAAGTCTTTGTCTGGTTGTTAGTAACATTGATTTTGTTTTAGTGATGTTAATTTGCATACGGTTTGAATAGCTCCACCTAACTACATTATTTAATTCTTGTTGTAAAGACGACTCTAATAAAATACAGTTTTCAGCATTTGTGTACACTGTACAGTCGTCTGCAAATAGATCGACGACGAAAGATGTAAAGGTAGATCGTTAATATATATGGTAAACAATAGAGGGCCAAGAATAGAGCCTTGCGGTACTCTAATATTGAAGGTAGTGGTATGAGACAGACATTTATTATGTGATACTACTTGCTTTCTGTTTGATAGAAAAGATGATATTAGAGTGACTACATTAGGGCCAATTTTCATTGTCTGAAGTTTTTTAATTAAAATAACATGGTCTATCATATCAAATGCTTTCTTGAAATCAATAAACACAGTTCCACATAGACTGTTGTTGTTTATATTCTGGTGCCAATTTTCTATCATGTTTGTTAGGGCCGTATGACAAGAATATTTTGGTCGAAATCCTGATTGGTTGTCAACAATAAGCTTGTTGCGAACTAAATACTGTAATGTTACTTTATGGATGTGTTTTTCTAGTGGCTTAGATAGTGATGATAGTAAGGAAATGGGTCTGTAATTGTTCGGGAGATCATTGTCCAATGAACCAGATTTAAGAAGAGGGTACACTTTAGCGATTTTGAGAGTTGATGGAAAGTGACCTTTGGTGAGACACTGATTATATACATAGGTTAGTGATATACAGATCACTGGCGCAGCACAACGGAGAATCCGGTTGCTGATTCCATCTAACCCAGATGAGGTTGTGTTTTTTAGGTTACTGAGGTAAGTGAATACCTCAGTGATTGTCATTAGCGGTATGTCGGAAAGAATATCGCCGGAGCATCTATTCTCGCAAAACGATGACAGTAAAGATAAGTTGCAAGGAGAATTAGGTATTGAAGCCTTCAACTGGTCTATGTCAGTTTGAAAAAAATTACTGAATTGGTCGCATGTAATATGATTTGATGGTAAAGAATTTCGGAAGTTACACTTGTTTGTCAAGGTGTTAATTGCCTTCCATATATCCTTACTATTTGTTTTATCCATTACTAAGTTCTTAAAGTAATTTTTCTTTTCCCGTCGTATGGTATATTGAACTTTGTTTCTAAGAGTACGGTATGCGCTGAGATCCCGCTTTTTATGTGCTTTATCCCTGTCTCTCATAATTTGAAGTATTTCCTGGGTGATCCAAGGTGGCTTGACGTGGTGTTTTACTCGAACTTCCTTGATTGGCACATGTCTATCAAAAACATCAATAAATGTTTTCATCCAGAATTCCAGAGCATCATCCGGGTCAGGAAGCTGACAAACATTGTCTAGAGGTGAACTGAGCAAGTCCTGTAAAAATGCGTTTTGGTTGAAATGTTTGTAACTTCTATATTTTACACTTATGTGTTTATGTTTAGGAGTTTTAATTCCTTGTTTAGACCACGTGCAGCATATTGGGTAGTGATCGCTCATTGCACAATTGGGTACAGCGCATTCTATGATGTTGTCTGAGCAAGTTACATAAATGTGATCTATGACTGTTGAAGATGACTTTGTTACTCTAGTAGCATGTTGTACTATTTGTTGGAAATTGTATGATGCAATTATATTTCCCCATATTATGTTGGATTTGTTGGTGTCAATGTTAAAGTCTCCGAGTAGTATAATTTCCTTCCCGGAAGCGAAAACCACATCCATCATGGTTGTGAAGTTTTCGTACCAGACGTGTCCAGCACTGGGATTTCGATAGAGGTAGCCAATTATCAGGGGTGTGCGGTTTTGAAGTTTTAGCTCTAACCACATACATTCTATTTCGCAAGTTTCAAAGTCTAGCCTACGGTGAGCATTTAGTAAATTAGAAACATAGGTTACTATGCCTGTCTCTTGTTTCCTACAGGGATCCCTTCTAAAAACTTTGTACCCTTTAATAGATATGTCCTCATCTGAAATGTTATCATTAAGTCTACTTTCACTAAGGCCGAATAAATGAAAATTTTGATTAAGAATAGAAGATAACTCTGGTAGCTTGTTAAATAAGCTGCAAATGTTTAAGTGTCCAAGGCGTATTCCTGACTTATTGAGCCAGTGTTGCCACTTCTCAGACATTTCATCCATGAAGAAAGTGTAAATTAGTCAAAGTTAAGCAAAAATACAAGATCATAAAAAAAAAAAATCACAATTACATTAACTTACAAAATATCAGTAATACAAATAGATATGTAAATGACAATATTATAACGATATAACTAATAAGACCAACGAATATAATGCAAACACAGAACAAAACGAATTAAAGAACATACAACAAATAATTAACCTGAAAAAAAAAACTACTTCACAAGCTAAGTAACCAACTGTTATCCAAAAGAATTAATAAATGACCATACAAGTCAATGTCTCTGTTTAAAGCGGAGTATCCCACACGGGAAATAAAACGTTAAACAGTAAGCAGAAGGAAGAACAGTGAAGACCCCCCACACTCACAGTAAATACACAATGAAAGGTATTATAAAAGCTATACAGCTAAGTACTATCCATTAATATAAAGTCAAAACAAGTCAATGTTTGTAGTTGCTTATAACCTAATGCGTTACTAGACCAAGTAGTAACCAAATATGCAGATAAACGTTCAAGGAGAGGCTCTTTCTTGTACCGAGATCCGGTGTAGCTTTGTGCTAAGTTGTTAGTAAATACCAGGTTGTGTTGGTTGTTGATATAGCGACATTATAAGTGCTTGACGAAGTGTAGCTGGGCTATACCGTGTGAGGTGCAACCATTCTGGGTTACAATGAACTGGGTACTGATGATGTCTCATGGGTATGTAATGACTACCAACTAGAGCCTCTGGTTGGTGGCTAACAGGAGGTTGTGGTGGCACATCGTTGTTGCTGAGAGTTGGTTCCTTTCTGGGGAGAATAGGAAAAATATCTTCGTAATTATTACCCTCCTGTGTGAAAGTATTTAACGGACTTGGTGTAGTGGTAGTGTCCCGTCTGGCATTGGTTTCAGGTGCAGTGGTTATGAGTGGTCTGCAAACTTCTGTCCTATTGGTACTTGATGTGACGGGAGTATGTCGTCTGGCTTGAGTTTCAGGAGTAGCTAAAAGTGTCCGGCGGGATCCCGTATTGGATGTATGGTATGTCCGTTCAGGATATTTGATATTCTTGGCGAGAAAACTGGTGCCCAATGTAGTCAAATGTATTTGATCCTTATAAAGACTCTTTTTTGGTGCACCAGCCTGTGAAGTGAATTATGCTGTGTTTTTGATGAATTGTATCATGTTTTGAGAACAGAACTTTTGCAAAATGTTGTTATTTATGTCAGCTAGACGGCGCTGCTGTCCATAACTTGGTGATATGATGGAGGAGAAGAAAATGGATGAGTTAGGAAAAGTGTGACGTAATCCGTTCAAGAGTGCCAGTAGTTGAGACCCTGTGATTTGTTGGTTGTTCATGGTGTCGGTGATACCAATATGTACGCTTGCCCTTCTAACGCTATGATTAACAGCCAACCTGTTAATCTTGTCTGTTAGCCTGTCTACACCAGCCCCAGGCAGTGGGATTATTGAAACAATGTCTGTGTCTGACGTGGCCATCCTGTCGCTGTATAAACCTTTCATTAAGGAATCGCCTAGTATAATATGTGTACAGTCAGGTCGTGCTGTCTGTACATGTTGGTTTTCAGCACGTCTCGCCCGTTGTTTCATCCATTTCCGATTATCAGCAGTCTTTATGTCTCCATGTGGTTCTCTCGATGTGTCTTGTAGGTTTGTCTTGCCCGTTGGCAGCATGTTAGAGCACTGTAGGTTTTCTGGTGACTTTTCTTGAAGTACTTCGAACCTATTGCTTATTTTGACGCCAATGGGGTAGACTGCTTGTTGTTGTTTATCTTCGTCTGCGCATTGAGGTATTTGTTGTTGTTTATCTTCCTCTGCGCATTGAGGTGTTTTCATAGCGCTTATCTGTTCTGGGTGGGATTGAGCTTCCCCAAGATTTCCTAAGGATGAAGCGGTTGCTTGGGAATTACATGCTTCTTCGGTTTGGTTGGTAGAGGATACATTCTGTAATATTTGAACTGTATTTCTCAGCAGCAAATTTTCGTCTCGCAGGAGTGCGACTTCTGTCTTGAGAGCATTGTAATCACTGCTTATCTTGTTGTTTGCTTCAATGTTGGTTGAAACAGTGACAATGAGCGCCTTTAGTGATTGTTCTAGTTCCTCAATGCGCTGTTTACAGTCGCACGAATGTCCATTGATAGTTAAGATGCTATTGTTATCTGAGGCAGGTACTTCTTCAACAATGTCAACAATGTCTATGTTGTTTTGGATACGCTCCATTGGGTATTCAATGGCCAAGAGCACTGGTGGGTTGGCAGACCTTGTGTTGATGTTGTCATGTACACTCATCGTATGAGTTAATTGACGAACATTGTTAGCTGGTGTGCTGTCGACAGCTGTATTTGTGGGCTGCGTAGATTCGGTGAATGCCTGTGTCGAGTTTTCAAGTTCAACAAAATCTACTTTTAGCCAGGAATTAATGTTTTCATTACTACCCTGGGTCATGAGTTTATTTTTACTGTTGTACAAATGTATCGTAATCACTGGCGTCGTAATCAGATCCTCAACGTGGGCCCCGTGCTTATCTTGCCTGTGTTCAATTAGTTCAAGCCTGTAGTAGTTGAGTAGGCAAGTTCGGAATGCCTCATAATGGAGTGTGTTGTTGAAGGAAACAGTAACACACTGTCCTGAGTTGGTGTGTTTGACGACTAGGCCGTTGGGATTTATGCACTTGGATAGCTTATTCTTCACGGCCCTCTCTTTGTTTAGTGTGTAAGTTTTATTGACGGCCGATCGTAAACCTGAGCGAGTCCTTTCACCATTCACTTCCAATACGGAGCACTCTCCTTCCCCTGACATTATTGCATAATATTACGACTAACTAAACTTGAAGAACGCAGCAATCGCATTGTTATCTAGCCACGCCGCGGGCAATTTCAGGTCCCGTGGTTGTATCTGACACGCCTCGTGCACTTGATTGGTTAAAATTTAATAGTGTTCAACTATCACTCGAAATGAATATTAGATATAACACACATTTTTGCGATAATAAACACTTGTATTAATCTAAAAACTATTTCACCACATCCTCAGAATCACAACGAGCACATTGATATAAAAATCCATGATAGGTGATTCAGCTTGCAGTAATAATAATCCGAGAAGTAAGAGATACGAAAACGCGTCTTCACTCTCCGGAGACAACAGAAGGAGGGAGGAGGAGAACGCAGGAGAAGGGGGAGGAGGAGGAGGGAGGAGGGAGAGAGAGGAGGAGGGAGGAGGAGGAGAAGAGAGGAGGAAGGAGGAGGTGGAGGGAGAAGGAGGAGGGAGGAAGAGGTAGAAGGAGAAGGGAGAAGGAGGAGGGAGGAGAGGGAGAAGGAGGAGGAGGAAGAATGATGAGGAGGTAGGAGGAGGAAGAGGGTGGAGGAAGGAGGAGGAGGGAGGAGGTAGAGGGAGGAGAAGGAGGGAGGAATAGGGAGGAGGAGAGAGGAGGGAGGAGGAGAGAGGAGGAGGAGGGAGGAGGTAGGAGGAAGAGGGAGGAGGAGGGAGGAGGAAGAGATAGGCGGAGAGAGGAGGAGGGAGTAGGAGGGAGGAGGAGGAGTAGGGAGGAATAGGAGGGAGGAGGAGGGATTAGGAGGAGGGGGAAAGAGGAGAAGGAGGAGGGAGGAGGAAGGAGGAGGAGGAAGAGAGAGGAGGAGGGAGGAGGAGGAAGGAGGAGGAGAGAGGAGGAGGAGGAGAGAGGAGGTATTAGGGGGAGGGAGAA
>OY992883.1:29593120-29636756 GCA_963921405.1 Cepaea hortensis | reverse complement strand
TACGTATTTAAGGAGGGGGAGGAGGGAGGAGGAGGAAGAAGAAACAAAAATATGACAGTTGGCAGCGCTGGAATGAGAGGAAGGCGTGTAGAAAATTTCATCTCAATCGGATGGGCCGTTCGCGAACGCATAAATGACATACATACAGACATATCCACACACATTGCCTTTTATATATAAGATATATATATATATATATATATATATATATATATATATATATATATATATATATATATATATATAAATATATTATATAAATATTGAGCACAACCCACTACTGGCAACGCCGATCGCATTGTGATATGAACCTAAGGCCTATCCACGTCAATATGGAAGCACTATACTCGAGTTTCGCCCTCATTTGAGCTCGTCAGTAGTGCATATCCCTGACCGGATCCGGAAACAGTCCCGGATCACGCGTGTGAAGCGGGTGTGTAACCACGCGGCACACACTGGACACACCAAATTATCACAACAGAACATCACAACGCTACCCATCGTAGGCTATGCTCAAGATTGCCCAATCGCCGCGACCGACGTCCGTCAATCGATGGGACCCGAACGATCAGGATTTCTCACTGGCAAGGAACACCAGGCCTCCTAAATCCATATATATATATATATATAAGAGAATGTATGTCTGTATGTATGTTATTTATGCGTTCGCAAACGGTCCATCCGATTGAGATTAAATTTTCTCCACGTCTTCTTCTCATTCACGTGCTGCCAACTGTCATAGTTTTTTTTAGTGTACAAACAGTTATTTACTTAATATTATTTAATATTTAATTTACATTATAGTGTATATATAGTGAGGGGCATAACTTCTAATATCATTGCTGTATATGTAAGATTGTTGCATATTTCGCTACACTTATCTACAGGCATATGCGTTATAATCCTCCTCCTCCTCCCCCATCCTCCTCCTCCCACTCCTCCTAACCCCTACTCATCCTTCCCCTCCTCCTCCTCCCCTTCCCCCTCGTCCTCCTCCCCCTCGACCTCCCCCTTATCTCCCCTCCTCCTCCATCCTCCTCCTCCTCTACCTCCTCCTCCTCCTCCTCCCCCTCCTCCTTCCTTCTCCTCCTCCTCACTTCCGCCTCCTCCCCTCCTCCTCCGGTTCCCCCATCCTCCTCCCTTCTCCTTCTCCCTCCTCCTCCCCTCCTCCTCCTCTTCCCCCTCCTCCTTCACCCTCCTCCTCCCCCTCCTCCTCCCCTTCCTCGTTCCCTTCCTCTTCCCCCCTCCTATTCTCCCTCCTCCTCCCCTCCTCCTCCTCCTCTCCCTCCTCCCTCCTCCTCCCTCCTCCTCCTCTTTCCTCCTCCATCCTCCTCCCTCCTCCTTTCTCCTCCTCCTCCCCCTCCTCCTCACCCTCCTCCCTCCCCCATCTTCCTCCTGCCCTCCTGCTTTCCTCCTCCTCCTTCTCTTCCTCCTCCCTCCTCCTCCCTCTCCTCCTCCCCTCCTTCTCCCCTCTTCCTCCTCCCCTTCCTCCTCCTCTCCTCCTCCTCCCCCTTCCCCCCTCATGCTGCCCCTTCTCCTCCTCCTCCCCGCTCCTCCACCTCCTCCTCCTCCTTTCCTCCTCCTCCTCCCCATTCTTTTCCCTCTCCTCCTCCTCCTCTCCCCCTCCTCCCCCTCCTCCTCCTCTCCTCCTCCTCCTCCTTTTTCTTCTGCTGCGTTATAATATATAATGATCCAGTCTTTAAGGCATTTTCAAAGTTTTCATAAAAATAATGCATCTATGTTACATACATGAAAATTGTCTAACTCATCTTTTTATTTCTCTTCGACATCTATACAGTCATCCCAGCATTTATTGCGTTTTCGTGATATTTTGGTAAGTTTACGTTCAGCAGTTTCAGATTGTCCTATTTAGTTATTGGGATGAAGATTGTTCTCTTCCAATCTGTTCGCCATATTTCCGGTAATGGGAACTGGAGCTTATATGACTGCTTATATGAATTAAATGAGACGCTCCCCACCAGGGCCTGGGCGAAGTCGGGCCGGGTCGTCTTTTTTTTGGGAACGGGAACGGGAGCAGGGGCCGAATATGAATTAAATGAGACGCTCCCTGCCAGAGAGTGGGCGAAGCCGGGCCAGGCTTCTTATTTTGGAACGGGAATTGGAGCAGGGGCCGAATATGAATTAAATGAGACGCTCCCCGCCAGGGGCTGGGTGAAGCCGGGCCGGGTCGTCTTTTTTGGGAACGGGAGCAGGGGCCGAATATGAATTAAATGAGACGCTTCCCACCAGAAGCTGGGCGAAGCCGGCCCGGGCCGGGTAGTCTTTTTTTGGGAACGGAAACGTGAGCAGGGGCCGAATATGAATTAAATGAGACGCTTCCCGCTTTGGGAATGGGAACGGGAGCAGGGGTCGAATATGAATTAAATGTTATGCTCCCCGCGAAGTGCTGGGCGAAGCCGGGCCGGGTCAGACAGACAGACAGACTGACAGACAGACAGACATACATAGTCGGGAATGGGAACGGGAGCTTATATGACTACTTATATGAATTAAATGAGATGCTCCCCACCAGGGACTGGGCGAAGCCGGGCCGGGTCAGACAGACAGACAGACAGACAGACAGACAGACAGACAGACAGACAGACAGACAGACAGACAGAAAGCAGACAGACAGACAGATTCCCGCCAAGATCTGGGCGAAGCCGGGCCGGGTTAGCTAGTATATATATATATATATATATATATATATATATATATATATATATATATATATATATATATATATATATATATATATATATTGTGTATATAAATGAAGAACAATGGTAGGTGATGGACAATTTCGAATATCTTGGGTCAATGATTACCAACAACGGTGACAGAATGAATAAAATTAAGAGACGAATATCTATTGCTCTTCAAAGACGGAAGCAACTGAATAAATTATGGAGTGGACACATAGAACTATAAAAAATGAGATTTTTAAGAGCATGCATATGCCTGTGTGACCTGGGCACTTACTAAACATGCTGAACAGCGCATAAATGCATTTGAATATAACTTTTACAGACGGATTCTAAGAATATCTTGGATAAAGAAACGAACAAAGGCATCGATACTTTAAGAGCTGAATATAGAAGTTTGACTATTAAAGACCAGAAAACAAAGAAAATTAAAATATTTTGGTCACTTGAAACGTCATGAAAGTTAAGAGAAAACAATTATGGAGGGGTATATATCTGGGAAGAGAGGAAGAGGAAGGTCAAACATAATATTGGTGCATGATGCGGCTGATGACCTCCAGATGGGTGTGTCGGACGCGAGACATCTTGTTTATGATCGAGATTATGATTGGGAACAGGTTAAACAAATAAGGGGACAGCACACAGCCCTGACGGCGTCCTTGCTTGATGTCAAACCAATCTGGTGTCTCGCCATATATTCTAAACGCTTCTTGTTGGTCTAGTGTACATGATCACTATTGCAGTCAGCACCCGGCATTGTCTTTACATTAATTAACACAATTCTAAGACTTTTATTAATAATTATGTAGTAAATTTCGTTGAATGCTTTCTTATCAGGACTTTTCCATGTGTAAAGTCGTCTTTATAGTGGTTAAACCAGGTGTTTCAAATTACCATTGCATTGATGTTTTCCCATTCTACTAGTTGCTCTCCTCTTTCATATTGTGTACCTAAACCATAATTCCCCACTACATCCTCCATTTTTCCATTTCCTACTTTTGCATTGAAATCAATTAGTATTATTTTTACTTTTGTTATTTACTTTTAAACATCGCCTTGTATAATTCCTCGTGAAAATGTTGTATTTCTTCATCACTATTGCTGTTTGTTAGTGTGTATATTTATACAATATTTATATCTATTGGTTTACCTTTCATTTTTACCACATTAACTCTATCTGAAGTACACCAGTAACCATTAACAGAGTTGGTTGTTTGTTTATCAAATATTATTCCTACTCTTTTTGTGTGTGTATCCCCTCAAAAATAAATTAGTGTGTGTTTGTCGGTTATAATTCGTGCCAGAATCCTTCCATCTCATCTCACTTATGCCAAGGATATTCAATGTAATGCTTTCCAATTTACAAATAGCATTGTGCAACTTCAATGCTTATTTAACGTTCTAAGATTCGATGTACCTATATTAAATTTATTTGTTTTAGTTATGCTTTTTTAGGCGAATCATAATGAACTAGGCACTTTTAAAGAAGGTAGTATGCCGTTGCTTTACTTCATGGCAGTGACCATACTGGCCGGGTGACAGCAACCATTGTTAAACTAAGAAGATCGTCTGCCTGATTTCGCGAAACTTGAGACCATAACCAACAAATATATGTCGGCTGCCCTCAAAATTTCATTCACCACCTGCCTTCCGTGGTTCCTTTTGAACGCTTCCAATAAACAAATACGAAATAACACAACTTAATCCACAGGAAAACACTAAACAGCGACTCCCAAAAAATAAACGTGTCACGTTCTTTTTACCGGAAGTGTTTTGGACATGTTATGAGACGAAATGGATTGGAGAACTTAGTGACAACTGGCAAGATCGAAAGGAACAGACCAAGGGGAAGACCGAGACGAAAATACCTGGATGGCTTGGCCACATGACATGGTCGAGACAGGAAAACTGAGCTGATCCACGACTCTGGTGATCGAGTGAAATGGCGAGTCATGACCGCCCACGCTTTCCGGCATGGCACATGATTTATTGATTATGCTTTTTTCTTAAGTAGCTGGTTGACGGTCGGGTGTGAGTCACCTGTGGCTCATGACTGTACTTACCGGACGAGGTTGTCCTAAGACAGCCATTGACGTCGTTTACTGCTTCTGAGATGTGTTTTGTCTTGAAGTCTCGGGAAATTAATGCGGTTTTTTCCCCTTTGCTTCCATATCCACATGGATGATTGTTACCTGAGCGTTTGACAGCCATTTCCGACTGTCAGTACAAGTAAGTGCCCTGGTCTTATTGACTGGCACTTTGCCGTCTTTACAGACGATAGTTTGTATACTGGGGTTATCTGTCTATAGCAACAAGCCGTTAGAGACCATGTGCTGCCCATGCAGCATGATCCCTTTCTCGGCCTGTCTAGTTTACCCCAGAGGAAATGTGACACCAATACGTCTGGAATACGACAAGCTGCAGAAGCTGTCGAATCAGCAAAACAATACTCTAATTCTCCTCCAATGGGAGTTTCGTTCCTAGACCAGTTACTAACCATGGCTTTGGACTTGGTCTACCCTGCCATAACATTTAGTCTTTAGGTTGCATTTCCTCCCACGTGGATAAGGCTTGTACCATCCCAATTGCGCTCTTCCGCCCGAAGCAGTTGGCACTATGTGGGGTGTCGGGTTTGGTAGGCGCCGCCCACCATTCGGCGCTAACAGAAGCAGGTGGTACCGTATATTGTCATCTCTCTCTCTCTCTCTCTCTCTCTCTCTCTCTCACTCTCTCTTTCTCTCTCCCTCTCTCTCTCTCTCTCTATATATATATATATATATATATATATATATATATATATATATGTGTGTGTGTGTGTGTGTGGATATGCTGTTTATATGGTCCTTAACTCTTCCTGTAGCAGGAAGGTAAATTCCTTCATCATTTAGTGATGACTTCCGGATACCGATGTTTTTAGATCAGGAACACATTTCAAGTAAGCCATTCGACCACTAGGATACCGATGTTTTGAGATCAGGAACACATCTCATGTAAGCCCTTAGATCACCACACTCTGTTGAAAACATGGACAAAATCCATACATCTAGACACACAGGAAATTTGAGCGGGGGCGGAGAACAAGGGAAAGGCATTACTACGTAGGTGCAGTTCAGTCCGACCTTCCTATGTTGGGTACTATCACTCCTCTGATTGGATGTGACTATTACTCCCACACAAATATCCCATATAGGCATCTTACTCTGATGTTTGTAAGACATGACTCATTCCATTCATGCTCTGTGCAGGTTAATTCATTCTCATATTTCAAGGGCTCAGTCACCTAGTTTACTGAGTATCTATCATCACGAATGACACCATCACACAGTCTGGTTAATATTTTTCTTCAGAGTAGATGGTCTCATCATTTATTTCATGTTCAATCCACACATTAATACATATATAGAAAACTCCTTCTTATTCACTCTAACCATCAATGCATATATAGAAAAATCAAACTCATTTTAATCTGTCTGTCTGTCTGTCTGTCTATATAAAGAGATTATAATGATAGTGCAGAAGATTTTCTTAGTAGCTCTTCTCATCAATCATAGGATATACAACCAGACACTGTATGAATGCGAAGTGCGTTCTTCGTCAAAGGTGAGTAATATGTAAGGAAATATATCAATTAGATAGTATAATATTTTACTTCTTTTTTTTTTTTAGCATATCCTTTTTTACAGGACTTAGCTGTCAACACCAGCATCTTTCAGCTGTATGTTGATCTCTTGGCAAGATTACGCTCAGTAGTTTGCCATTGTTTCTGAGCGGCCGGCTCACATACCCCGTAAGTTACCGATGCGATTCGAACCACTGCTGATTTGAACCTTCATTACGTTACCTGACGAGAGTATGCGAGATTACGGAGAAAAGTCATAACCTCTAAGCCACGAAGCCGGCACAATATTTTACTAGCTAAGGAAATAATCATTATATCATCTGAGTAGTTCTCTTAGTTCACATTTCACTAACCTCTATTATAAAACAGAGAGAGCTCAAACTAAAGGTTCAAATTTCTCTTCCTATATTCCACTAATATACATTAATATCTTATAATCGCCGGTCTCCGTGGCCAAAAGTTTGCGAACGCGGATCGTTAGCCGCTTACCAAGCGTTCTAAACGCAGCCGCGACCGATTTGTGCAGCAGAACGTGTCGCGTTGTGGTATAACGTGTTGGTATGGAAGCCGGTCGTTCAAAAAGCAATGGCAAACTACTGAACGTAAAAACTTGCCTAGTACATCAACAGCAGCTGGAAAATGCTGGTGTTGACTGCAACGTCCTGTAAGGGATAAGAAACATTTTAAAAATATCTTAAAATCGTTCACTAACCTGTTTCAAACGGACACCAAATAATAAAATATCCAGATGAATTTAACATCATCTTGTGTGGTTAAATTGAAACAACTGACTGCCACGCAGAATAAGAAATTCGTTCATACATTACATCAGCTCATGCTAATAGATCATTATGCTCAGGCTGGTAGGGTAGCAGGGAGGGCACCTCTTGGTGGAATTTTGCCTATGGACAGGGAGAGGTGGTCGTGCGCTTGTGGGACCAGGTGGAGAAGCGGGGGAACAGATTGAGAACCCATATGTGGAAAGAATGAGATTGCGGGGGATCGGCAGGGGTTCTGGAAGAATCTCAAAACTGAGAGGGAAAACCAGGAGAACTTTTACTCAGATAGCGGTGGGAACGATAAGTAGTGTGACTCTTCGCTGGCTGTTGAAAGAGGGGACGGAGCACGTATGGGAATGTCCTGAGTGTAGTGATGTCGGTTCTTAACTCAACTCAACTCAACTCAATCAGCTCATGCTAATTTACATAAGATTATGCTAATTTCTCCCCCACTACCAAAGATAACACCACTCATTGTGGGATTGGCTGGCGCCACAGATTTCATCAGGTCAAGAAGGTGGTCTGTACTTGAAAGTTCCCAAACATTGAGCGGGATTTATTTCTGTGCTATTAAGAATGGTGTAGTGGCGTGGACAGAATGATCTCACAAACACCTACAATCCTAATTATAATAGCTGCTACTGCCCCAGTGGGCTTCCATAATAACTTCTACAACCCAAATTTGTTGTTGCACACAGTGAACAACTAGGGTTAGAATTGAATTGTAAGAAGTCACAGATTATGGTCGTCACTAGGAAGGAAGAAATTACCACAATGTAATATACAAGTAAATGGGCATATTCTTAAACAAGTGAATCGGTACAGCTATCTCGGAACAGTCATAACATTTGATGGGAGATGCCTTTAAGAGATTAGAACAAGAATTGCCATGGCAAAGGTAGCCTTTTGCAAGATAAAACCATACTGACCAATAGAAAGATATGAATTGAAACGAGAAAAAGAGAGTTAAAGTGCCTCATAGAACCTGTACTTTTATATGGATGTGAAGCGTGGACAACGAACAGACAAAGTCAAAAACATCTGATGGCTGTGGAAATGTGGTTTCTGAGGAAAATGCAAAGAATACCATGGAGAGATAGAAAACCAATGTACCAGTCCTTGTTTTCACATATCCCTTACAGGACGTTGCAGTCAACATCAGCATTTTTCAGCTGCTGTTGATGTATTAGGCAAGATTACGCTCAGTAGTTTGCCGTTGCTTTCTGAGCGACCGGCTCACATATCGCGTAAGTTACCAACGCGGCGAAAACCTTTACCGATTCTCGCACAGGTTACGTTACTCACGAGTATATACGAGATTACGGAGAATGACTAGTCCTACAGGGAACATTTGGAGATCGTAAACTGTTTAGAGACATTAGACGTAGACAGTCAACATTTTTGGGGCATGTTATGAGAAGAAATAAATTGGAGACCTTGGTGACAACTGGCAAGATCGAAGGGAAGGGACCAAGGGGATGACCAAGAAGTAAATACCTGGATGGCTTGGCCAAGGGCATGGTCGAGAGAGAAACACGGAGCTGATCTACAACTCTGGTGATCGAGTGAGATGGCAAAACATGACCGCCCACGCTTATTGGCATGGCACATGATGGATGGATGGATGGATAAATGGATGAATATCAACATCTCCAGGACCTCTGTTCGACATTCTAATTGCTTTTTCAATGTCCAGGCATCCGCGCTATGTAGTAGTGTTAAATAGAACAGTTTACAATAGTCATTTTAATGCGTTGTTAATCTCTCTAGGTGTTAATACTGATTTCTTGCTGTTGAAAGCATGTTTGGTCATTCCTATTAACTTTAGATTTCCGATTTTCCGTTGATGTTCTGCCATCATCTGATATTTTGTGTACACGATAGTAGAAACGTGTTACTTATTCTAGTATCTCCCCATTTACTGTGATAGTTTCGTTATTTTAGGTGTTAATATCTAAGCCAACAAACATCCGCGTTACAGGGTGTAGTTATATCAATGATTGTATGTACTTTCTATTCTTTCCTCACCATGCCATCCCAGTATGACGGCTCTTATATATCTCGCACTCTACTCAACTGACAGACAATCTTGACTCCCGACAGTTGTGGTATGTGTTTTTGTGGGCACCATCATGTACCTAACAACCTCAGTGGGCGCCAGTCTTATTAGAGAAACCTCCGTGTGGGTAATAGTGGTTGTCTACGAGGGAATTGATGTCACTACTTCTTTACTTCAAGCTACTGGAAGCCTCGAGTAGCCATTCTTCTTGTGTGCAGTTCTACATACATACAGACATCCATCACTAGACGTTTTAAACTTAACAGAATCTTTAGGCGACATCAAAAAAATAAACGTTGGCTTGTTGGGAGGCCCTTCTCAAAATAGCCTTATACAATAATTGGACTATAAAACTTCAATCACAAATAAACATAGATCATAAATTAACAACTTATCGACTTCTTGACATAAACCTACCCTACACAATGTCACAACCACCTAGTGATTTTAATGGGCCTACCACTGTGACTGCCCACGTAACTTCTATCCCGATACTACTTTCCATAGTTCTATACCACCTACTGTGCTAAACGTGTTAGATCTTAGTTCTGACACGAGGCTGCTTGATGTCAACTTAAGTTTTGTCATTCATAAAGTTACTCGCTAGACACGTCGTCACAGTAACTGTTTATTTCAGCACCTGTGACTTCGATATAGATATATACTACAGCTCCTGTAAGCCTGGCGTGTTACAAAATGGAATACGGAAAGAAGAGCATTCATGGTGCTGGTGCCATGTAGCAGTAGTAATGACTTAGCATTTGGGGTCCGCTTCGGTGGTCCGGACGTCATATTTCCTTATATGAAAGTTATCCCGCCCCCAGCGGACCACACAGAAAACGGACCTCAAATGACCCAGATATTTGAAAATGGCGGTTATGTTCTTGGGTGACCACTTCCGGTTGTCGTGATGACTACTTCCGGTCTAGGGGCGGGGTGGCGGCGGTGGTGGCGGTGGCGATGGGTTCGAGTCCGTGTGTGTGTGTGTGTGTGTGTGTGTGTGTGGTCACGTGGTGTGATTGCACCCCAGTCATATCGATCCCCTTCGATGAGGGAGACCGAAGTCAATATGGCAGAAAATGATTTAGTCCATCTCTCGAGCTAATCCAAGGATCCCTTTTTGGATTGCATTGATACACTTTTGCACGGCTCAGTATGCTAGTTAATTCGGCAAGCTTCCTTACCCATGAATCAACATTACGCGCATGGTGAAAATCTGGTTTAGGAATATACTAACCAGACAAAGAATTTTATTAAAAATGAACCCCAAAACTTAATTAAACACCAACAATTTCTTGTATGTATAGTGGAGACTTGTAATGTCAATATAAAACTCTAATCCTCATTTAAAATAAACCATAACTTCCCGAGATAATAATAAAAATATGTAATATTATTAAACAAATAACGTCCCTTTTTACAAACATAAATAGAATTAAACCAAGGGAGACGATTCGTGTCTCTTGTCTCCTCTTTACGGCTGTCCTTACTAAGCTCCCCTGACCACCAACTTTACCTGCGCGAATAGGCAAAGAGCACACGCTGAGCCATCAAGCCCCGCGAGAAATACAATTACCAGCGACCGCGAGATTAACCGATACCCGGTCAAGCAGAACACCTTCAATCAATCATGTGCCATGCCGGAAAGCGTGGGCGGTCATAACTCGCCATTTCACTCGATCACCATTGTCGTGGATCAGCTCAGTGTTCCTGTCTCGTCCATGCCATGTGGCCAAGCCATCCAGGTATTTTCCTCTCGGTTTTCCTCTTGGTCTGTTCCCTTCGATCTTGCCAGTTGTTACTAAGTTCTCCAATCAATTTCTTCTCATAACATGTCCAAAACATTTTGACTGTCTACGTCTAATTTCTCTAATCAGTTTACGATGTTCATTTGTCTCCTGTAGTACTTGGTCATTGGTTTTTCTGTCTGTCCATGGCATTCTTTGCGTTTTCCTCAGAAACCACATTTCTGCAGCCTTCAGATGCTTTTCAGTTTTTCACATCCATACTAAAGAAAAGACTCTATGTATCCCCTCAATACTCTTTTTCTCGTTTCAATTGACATCTTTTTATTGGTCAGAATGTTTTTCATCTTGCTAAAGGCTACTTTCGCCATGGCGATTCTTGTTCTAATCTCTTCAAGGCATCTCACATCAGATGTTATGACTGTTCCAAGATAATTGTACCGCTTCACTTGTTGAAGAATATTTCCATTTGCTTGTATATTACATTATGGCACCTCTTCCTTCCTAGTGACGACCATAACCTGAGTCTTTTTACAATTTAATTCTAACCCCAGTTGCTCACTGTGTACAACAACCGCATCTACTAATTGTTGCAGGTCCTGCGCATTGTCTGCAATTAATACTGTATCATCAGCATATCTAATGTTATTGATGTTTTGTCCTCCAATGCTGATTCCATTTATATCCTCTACATTTCTTAAAATATTTTCACTGTATAGGGAAAAAAGATCTGGAGACATCACACATCCCTGCCTAACACCTCTCTTAATTGGCTGATACTGTCCCACTTCATTATCAATCCTTATTGCATCTTGTTGTTTCCAATATATGTTTTTTATAAATCTAATGTCTTTCCCATCAATTTGTAGATCTGCAAGCATATCCACCATGCTGACATGTCTAACTCTATCAAAAGCCTTTGTATAGTCAATAAAGCAAAGATGTATATCCTTGTTTACTTCTATATCACGTCCAATAACTGTTCGCAGCATATACACAGCATTTCCTGTACCCTTTCCTTCTACAAACCCGCATTGTTCTTCCCCTATTTCAGGTTGTATCTTCTTCCTCACTCTTTGCATGATAATTCTTAGCAAAATCTTTGTGATGTGATTCATTATACTAATTGTTCTATGTTGATCACATTCCAAGGTTCCTGATTTCTTTGGGATTGCAATAAATACAGAGTTACATAATTTAGTAGGTATATCTCCAGTATCATATAATGTGTTCAGCAGTCTGGTGACTTGCTCTAGTCCAAATTCTTCTAAAGCTTTAATCATTTCTGTTGTGATGTTATCTGCACCGGGGGCCTTGCCAGCTTTCATATGCTTAAGAACATTTCGAACCTCCATCTCCAAAATTGGCGGTCCTTCATTATTAAATCTAATATCATACTGTTCGTTTCTGTTATCATCATTAAGGTGTTTCACATAATCTGTCCATACATGTAGAATCTGGTCTTTTTCTATTATGATTTTGCCATGTTCAGTTTTCAGAAACCCTGTTGATGTATTTGTTCTTTTATTAGTAAGTTCCTGAATTCTTTTGTGCACTAATTTGGTATTTTGACTGTTGTGTTGGTTTTCAATTTCTAAGCACTTTTCCTCAAGCCATGCTTCTTTTGCATCCTTACATAATATTCTGACTTCTCTGTGAATTTCTTCATATTTGACAGAATTATTTTTGTTGAGTCTTTTTGTTTCCATGAGGTGTAAAATTTCTTCAGTCATCCATTTCTTACGACCCACCTTCTTTAATTTTGGAATAGTTGTTTCTGCAGCCACATTGATTGAATTCTTCAACGTTTCCCATTGATCATCCACATCCTGGAATAGGATCTCTAGATCAGACAAAATTTCAAATCTGTTCTGTACTTCTATGTTGAATTTGTTTTGTATTTCCTTGTCATTACTCAATGTACACAAATCATATTTAGTGTTTCCTGTTATGTACTTGACTTTCTTCAACTTTATCCTCAATGTCCCTGTGAGTAATCTATGATCACTATAACAATCAGCACTGGGAACTGTTTTTGCTAGTGTTAATGCGTTTCTAAATCTTCTGCTAATCAGAATGTAGTCAATCTGGTTTCTAAACCTGCTATCAGGACTTCTCCATGTCCATAATCTTCTAGGGTGTTGCTTGAACCAGGTGTTTCCTACAATCTTTTCCTGTTCTTTTGCCCACTCTACGAGTCTGCATCCTCTTTCATTTCTCTCTCCTAAACCATAGTTTCCTACTGTGTATATATCCCCTTTATTTCCTACTTTTGCATTGAAGTCACCTATTATGATGTTTATTTCTGAATTTTTACATTTCTTTAAGGCAGACTCTATGTCATTATAAAATTCTTCGACACTATCTTCACTGGATTCTCCTGTTGGGGCATATACTTGAATAATATTTATGCTAAAGGGTCTGCCACTTAATTTAACTAATAGAACTCTTTCAGACACGGCCCAGTATCCTTGAACAGATTTTGCTGTTTTCAGGTCAAAAATAATTGCCACTCCTCTATGACGATCTTCACCTCCAGAATAAATAATCTTGAAATCTTCCTCTATCTTGATGCCTGCTCCTGTCCATCTCTTTTCGCACATACCTAAAATATTAATTTTTTCCCTTTCAATTTCTTGTTTTATGTTCTCTAATGTTCCGTCGTTGTTTAACGTCCTAACGTTCCAAGTTGCTAATTTTAACGTCTCTGTCCTTGTCTTGCGATGATCAGTCTTTAAGCGAATCATGATATACTAGACACTTTTAAAGAGGTACGGGATTGTCAATTAACGGCACCGGACTTCAATGCTTATTGTAGATAGCGATCAGAAGACAACCGGGACTGTGAAGGGAATATTTGCGACGAAAAAAATAAATAAAAATATAGCGATAGGAAACCATTATACATATGATTTGAAATATTAAATATAAATAGATATGTATGTATTTATGAATTTATCTATCTATTTATTTATATATGTATGTATTTCTATAGCTGCAGGTAGGTTGTCCCAATGGGTATATATACGTACTTGCCTTAATGACTTGGTCACGCGGGATATGTACATGCGTGTGTGTGTGTGTGTTATCAATTACAGGACGTCGCAGTCAACCCCAATATTGTCTGGTTGCCCTTGTACAATCATGATTCGCAGTGTGTGTGTGCGCGCATGTAGGCGTGTGTGTGTGCGTACGTTGGTGTACTGCCGAGTGTATGTGCGCGCGCGGGTGTGCTATCAATTACAGGACGTCGCAGTCAGCCTCAACATTCTATGGAGTTTCATGTGGGCTGGGCAAGTTTGCAATTGTCATTTTCAATTAACACCAGCCAGGTCATGTGCGCGTGAAGAGAGTGTATCACCAGCTAGATGTCTATCTATTACAGGACGTCGCAGTTAGTCCCAACATTGTTTATGCAATGCATTTACACGCCGTTGCAGACAGCCCCAACATTGACCGGTGCTCGTGGGCCATCATCACATCCGTGTGTGTGTCTGTGTGTGCGTTCGCGCGCTCGCGTATGTGCTATCAATTACAGGACGTCGCAGTCAACCTCAACATTCTAGGGAGTTTCATGTGTGCTGGGCAAGTTTGCAATTGTCATCTTGAATGAGCGCCAGTCAGGTCATGTGCGTGTGAAGAGGGTGTATCACCAGCTAGATGTCTATCTATTACAGGACATCACAGTCAACCTCAAACATTCGTGCTTCCTGGGCAAGCTTGCCGTTGTCTTTCTGAACAACCGGCACCCATGATCGTCTATAGTATCTGCAATCAGGATTACCATCATCATCATCACCCACCACCACAAATAAAATTATTATCATCAGCATCATCATCATCAGCATCAGCTTCGTCATCAGCTGAAGGTGACCGATCGGGTGACTCACCACAGTGATATGTCGGCGGAGTGAACGTACGTGAACGTGTTCAGACATGAATTTGGGGAAAACAGGAGGATGACTCAGAGCGTACTGACAGCATATCGATACAGCCGATCAAATATGCCGATGCTTCCGGTCATTTGACTAAGGTATACACTCGAAAAACATGACTAAACCGGTAAAGATGGCGTCGCACTCGATCACATGTGTAAGTGTACAGCCGCGTGACTAAAACCGATCAAAGATGGCGCTGTACCCGGTTACGTGTCTTATGGGATACATCCTAAACACGTGACTAATGGTCAAAGATGGAGTCGTATCCGGTCACATGGCCACTCAATATTCTGCTAAATCATCCTACGTCAGCAAATACCATGTATAAGATGACCAGCATTCGGCGAATAGAAGTACCGGTCTCAGTGAACAGCAACCAGCTCACAATGTTACAACTCGCTAATGGTAAGTTGGTTTTGTGATAAAGCTTTCACATTTTCGTTGTGGTTCTCCAAGTAGGCGTATAAATAACCTAACAATACTAGTACAATACAGGGGATATATGATGCTAGACGCATATATTTGAAGAGACAAGCAATTTCTTCCTATAGTATTGTAGGCTGGGTCGACATGGAATAGCGCTGGCACTCGAAGCCTTGAAAACAGCACTATGGTGGCACCATAATAATATAGGTAGTAATGTGTAGTCGTAGGGGAAGGTGAAAGTGTATTGCGGGGTCCACATACCCATTATCGATATAAATATATGAACTGTGTAACAGAAAGTACATGTCAGATCCATAGCTATTATCTGTAATATCCATGTCTATAACGCTTATAAAGTACCCTATTCTTATCTGTTTTGCAGATTCCGAGACCCACGAATACCTAATTAGCAACTGTGGAGCATACTAATAGCTGAGCCATACAGCTACTGCATGGCGTGTCTTAATATCCCACAAAATCAAGAAGCTGAGAATCCATTCAGTCATTCTTGTGATTATGGTGAGGGTGGTAGTTTTGCGGGCCTAGTAACGATTCGACTGCGTGATGTACTACAACAGAACTTCACCAAACAAGAAATAATCACATTAAGCCTGAATAAATTCGAGGAGTGCATCCTCGACTATAATCGACAACAGGATACTCCAGATCCAGCCTCACCGAATGTCGAGCGAACATCATCACCGGCATCCTTAACTTTTAGTCAATCCACACTAGCGGATGAGTATTAAAACACCTACATAAAAACAAAATGGTTGTAATATACTTACAGGCTTGTCTTTAATACCTGACCAGGCCTCAAGACGACAAAACTACAAGGGGTGTGAGGAGACTGTATATGGATAGCACTGGTATTCTGACTTCGCAGACTATAGCTCACAGTGACTACAGCGCAAGTAACACCGCGACCTCTACGCTATCTATTTCATCATGGCTAGAGGTCATGTGGCGACCATGACCCGCATTCTCCAACCCACCTCAAACATACAACAGGTCAAGGAGCGGGTAGTAGAACGCTTAGTCGCGCCATACGAACAGTCACGTCAGGGTAATCTGAACCGCTTGACCTAAGAAACGGGCTGAAACCGGTTTTACGCGTGGCTCAAAAAACTAGTATATAAACCTGAGGCTGGTAACACTCAAGCATTGTGAACAGAAGATGACTACAGACCTCAAGACTGTGCCTGCTAACTGGGTCTACATGACTCGTAGTGGTGAAACTATTAGACCAGTGGGCTGTGGTGATAAGGCCGTGCATGTCTCATCCTACATAGGAACGACGACGTTACACATCCGAAGATTTTACGGTGAAGCCGACCATAAATTCCCGACTAAGACGGGTATGGCACTTACTCGACAAGAATATGAACAGATGAGCGCCATGCATCTCGAGATCCTAGCTGACTTTGACAGACTCAACCAAGTTAACCAAGCCAGTAACGAAATCAATCAAGGTACTAACAGAGACAAGCAAGTCAGTAACAACATTCAAGGCAGTGCTCATGTCAAACAACGCACTACCAGAAGCCATCAAGTCCAAAACACTCAAGTCAATGCTCAAGTTAAACAAGGAACTAACCGAAACCACCAAGTGGACGCATACTATACCGCCAGTTTTCAACCCAGCTACAGTCAGATGTGTGATGACCCCAGCAACCAGATGTGTGATGAACCCAATAGCCAGCTTTTTGAAGTGCAAAAATTCTCCAACCGAAGCAATCAAGTTCAACACACTCAAGACAGTACTCAAGTCAAACAGGGTACTAAACGAAGCCACCAAGTAGACGCATACTATACCACCAGTTATCAACCCAACTACAGTCAGATGTTTGATGACACCAGCAACCAGCTATGTAAAGAGCCCAATAGCCTGCTGTTTGATGTGGCCTACAGTCAGATGATTGATGGCCCTGTTGTCTACAATACTCAGATGTCAGCCCACCAACCAGGAAACCAGCCTTATGACTACAGACCAAGTGACATATACATACCAGGCTACCAGCTGAAAAAAAACCAACCTTCTCAGACAATGGTGTGATTTAACCCAGAAACAACATATAATGTGTATAGCTCTGTATGTGAAAATAAAATGCTGTGATGATACTATGTATACCAGCTCATAGCACATCATCCGTTTCGTGTAATGACATTATGAATTTTGTTTTTTATTATTCTTGTAAAATGTACTGAAACACTGTAAAATGTACTGAAATACTGTAAAATAAACAGGTATATAGATTATAATTACGGTTTGGTTGTTGCATATTTAGTGATTACGGTGCATATTGTTGTCATGCAATGAGAGAATGAAGGGCAAAAATCTCAATCAAGTAATAAAATTTGTTAGCCAAATGGGAAAAATTTTTGGCTACATTTCAACCAATGGCGTAAATGAGAATTTAAACGGAGTCCTGAAACGAACTTTGGCAAAGCTCGCGGCGGAACGTCCCAAAGATTGTGACATTTTGTTACCAGCGGTACTATTCGCATACCGCAAAGTGCCACAGGCGAGCACAGGTTTCTCCGCGTTCGAGCTTGTGTACGGAGCAAATCTACGAGGGCCATTGACATTGTACAATGATTTGCTCACAAATAAAGTGCATGACCACCCGAAACGGGAGGCGTATGAGATGGTCACCCATCTAATGGGAGAAAATCATTACAGCATGCCAATTTGTGAAAGTGGCATTACAGAAAGCAGGTGAAAAATATAGGCAATATGACAATAGAAATTCCACAACAGTAGTCTTAAAAGAAGAAGATGACGTATTGCTCCTATTACCCGACCCTAGAGATTGTCTCGTCATATCATGACAAGGTCCATTCAAGGTTGTTAAGAAAATCAGTGATGTTGATTATCTAATAAATGTCAAGGGTAAAAACAAAATAATTCACATAAACATGCTGAAACCATACTTGGATCGCAATACAGACAAAACACAAACAATTCAACAATTACCAACCAGAATCGCAGCAGCATGCTGGGTCATTAACGAACAACAGAATGACGCAGTAACACAACAGATACGGACACCAACAATTAATGGTACTAATAGTTGGAAGGCTGTTCAAGTTATCAGAAATTTATCGCCTCAAGATATAAACAAATTAACAGGAACAATAAAACAATTTGGTGATATTTTCTCGGATAAATCGGACGAACAACTTTATTACAACATAAGATCACTTTACTATCATTCATACCAGTCAAAGTGAAATATTTTCCAATTCCAGTACATTACTTAGGAAGAGTAACAGCTGAAATATCTGAACTGGATCAGTGGGGCATAATTAGAAAGTCCACATCAAATTATATTTCACCGTTAGTGATTGTAAAGAAGAAAGACAAATCGTTACGGATTTGTGGTGATTATAGAAAAGTCAACGCACTAACGTTATTAGATGCTGAACCCACGCCCAATGTCAACGATTTAATCGATGGCATGGCGAAATCCAAATTTTGTTTTTCAAAAATAGACCTTAATAAGGAATACTGGCACATCCCTATGGACAAAGAATCCATGCACATCATTGCCTTTGACACACCTTTAGGTCTTATGAGTGGGCATACATGCCTTTTGGACTGCAGAAAGCACTGAGCACATTCATGCGGATAGTTTCATAGTTTACTGCAGGGTATTACGAATGTAGCAACTTACATGGATGATGTACACGACGACTATCGATACCCACATCGAGATACTGAAACAGGTATTCCAAAGAATACAACAACATGGACTAAAATCTAAACCTAGCAAAATCGAAATAGGCTACAACGAAGTTCAATTTCTTGGTCATAGAATTTCTGATGGATTGCAAAAAACATGTGATCACAAAAATTTTAAACATCAAAGTTCCAACCCCAAGAAAGAAGTTAGACGTTTGTTAGGACTAATCAATTACTACCAAAAGTTCATCCCTAATTTTGCGGACATGACAGCAACTTTCTTGGAACTCTTGAAAAAAGGATAACCCGCTAAAATTAAATGTACTGAAAAACACGATGAACTTCTGCAACAGATTAAAAAACTTTTTAGTAACTGTCAAATTCTGACACTACCTGACATCTCAAAAGACTTCATTATTCAGACTGATACTTGCTCATATGCAATGTCTGCAATTCTTTTACAAATTCATGATGGGAAATTACACCCTGTTCTTTACTTTAGTAGGAAACTGCCAGAAGCGCAAAAGAAATATGCTATCACTGAGCTTGAAGCTTTGGCTCTGATAGAAAGCGTAAATAATGTTTCTAAATATCTGCTCGGGAAGAAATTCATTGTTCTGTCTGAAAATAAATCTTTACAAGTCTTCAAAGATGGACATTCAAAGAACGCCAGAATACACAGATGGCCTCTTCTTATGCAAGATTATAATTTTGACATATCTCACATACCTGGTAGAGATAATAACAGGTATTCCAAAGAATACAATAACATGGACTAAAAGCTAAACCTAACAAAGTCGAAATAGGCTACAACGAAGTTCAATTTTTTGGTCATGGCATTTCTGATACATTTCGAAAAAACATGTGATCACAAAAATTTTGGCTGATCTTCTTAGTAGACTATAGAAGACTGTACAGATTTAGCATTTTATGTTACAGTTTGCGTGCATACATGTGTCAGGGTCTTACTTTCAACTCACAGTGGCTCGTGTTCTCTAACAGGAGTGAAAACAATCATACACAAAGAATGATTGTACTCAGACATTCGGCAACATAACTGAAACACGTTAATCACATATTCAAGGGCATTCATATAATGCTGCGCTCACAACTAGCGCCAATGTCATTTTCAAATACATATATATAATATGCAAGTTCATAAATGCATAAAACAAAGCACTCAATCAGTCCTTACACAAACTCTACTCAGCATAAGGCTTTCTCACATAGAGCACAGCATAGTACACTCAACACTTTCTCTCATGTCCGTCCTGTCTCAAGTCCTGAAGCAGTCTGAGCTAACGCCGATGTTCCTCGTTAGCCCATGTGTTAGTTCCCGTGCGCTTCGTGCGTCGCGCTGACCACTAGGCCTCAACAGCGTATTAGCTGCCAGCCGGGTTAATCGTCGTGCTTGTCCTTCGCCTACAGGCGATGGCGATGGAGATTCTGACACATGTTAAAGTGGAGTAATACAGTATTCCGAATAGCACTTTCACTTCTGAACTGCCGTATAGAACGCTATAAATATCCAACATGCAGTTTGCCATATGTACTTTAATTAAATAAATGAGAGTCAGATCTGTACAAATTTTGTCCTATTTTGTTGAATGCCAGAATGTGTAGAGGGCGAATGTGATTGCATACGGACCCTGTGAGCACGACACTACACCAGACGAGTGATGTGATACAGTGACGTTATGCTTATACCCGAGTCGATCGTAAACTAAGTCGGGGATATAGTTTGGACAACACAAACAAGCATCAACACCGCAAGAACACCACGTGATGTTACCAACTTTAAATATCAATCGATTAAGCATTTTGTCTCCATTCATTGGTACAATCTTTTCATAGACCATATATGTTTAACATCTCAACGATCATGATCATACCACCATAGCATGATCACATATATGCAATCTATACGTCATTGATCAGTCATCACACTATTGATGATAGAATCATGCCATTCAAACATTGAATATATCAGTCACATACCATTTATACGTCATGGAACGAGTGATACTATTATTTGATGCCATAGGCGTTTGCAAAATCATAACAGTACAACAGAGAATTGTTTTGTTTTTTGGTTTTTTTTTTTTGTCTAGTGGATAGGATTTTGGAAGCAAAACACAGTCGAATATAACATACACTATTTATTTCAAAACAACAAATACGAAGAACATTACAGACTAAACATAACTCCAGCCATCACCACCTTAAGTACAAGGTCTGAATAGCTTGAATGAGTCAGATCATGAATACATTTATGATCAATGTTGCGGTGAACACAGCATCGTATTAATGATGATTGATTGATTGATTGATTGATTAAGGAACCGACATCACAGCATTCGGGACATTCCCATAAACGCTCCGTCCCCATCCTCAGCAGCCAGCGAAGAGTTCCAACACTAATAGTTCCAGTAGCAATCTGATTATATGTCCATGTCGCCTTTCCTCTGAGCGTCGAGCATCGGCCAGATCCCCTCGTCACACCTCGCTGTCTCATTCTTACCAGACTATGGTGATCCATTTGCTTTTCCGAGGTGTACACGTGCTCCCACAAGGCCGCAACCACATCTGTTTTGTCATACATCAATACTCCACCAAGTTTTGCCGAGCCAGCCAATCTGTCCGCCTGTTCATTCCCCAGCACACCGGCATGCCCAGGAGAAAAGATCCAGGTGATTTTAATGATAATATATATAATAATTAACATGAAACAATTTTGTTATATGTTTTCATGCAATGTAATTCTACATGTAATTTTCTGGTTTTGACATAGTATTACAATATTTACTATAATGTTATAACTAATCATGTTTAAAGGTTCTAAGATTGTTCTACAATTGATGATTGATAGTTGTGATCATTCCAGTTACTCTAAGGTTTGCTTCAACACAGTATAAATACGTAACCTCATCTGTATTATCGATTGGGCACGTTGAGGGTACATACTCCATAGCAGGAATAAAGACGAATGCAGAGACACACAAGTCAAAATCACCAACAATAGTATTTCAAAAGAAAAAGATTAGGCTAAAATTACTGTAGTTTCTGTACATAATATTACATGACACATTAAGAATGTCAATATGATGCTATTATGTCATTATTATTTTAATGTATAATTTGATTTTTGCTGCAACAGTTAAGTACATAGAATTAGGTTGATAACACCCATCCATGTGGATAGGCATACGTAATAATGATCTATAAGAACAAGTCGTCAGATATGAAAAACAAAGCAGGATAAGAACCTAAGGTCTCACACATAGAATTGGAAGAAATAGAAATATCATGAGGACTCTTACAATTCTACAGCTACGAAGGCAGCAAACCTCACCTATTGAATATAGTAAGCAAGTAAAGGTCAAACGGTAACCGATAAAGACAACATAGCAAGTATGATGCTGAAAGAAAAGTCATATAAGTATCTATACATGACACATGTCAAATACCAATACTAATACAGAGGGCAATTATACCATTTAATCACACACGTCCTCTCAATCGGGCGTAACGGCTTTGGTTAGGGATGCTTGTCTATAGGGCAAATGAGGGACTACTATGGGGAGGCCGCAGGACCTTATGAAACTCAAAGCTTAGTTAGCACAGCCCTCCTATAGGCTGATGCTACACGACATCTATTAGGGCTGTAGATAGAAGTGCGTGCCTGTAAAAATAATATTATTTTTTTACATGATTTTGTGTGTGATTAATAGGAGACGATATCATCGTATTGGCACAGTTATACGTTCGTGGGAATATGTCTATTTGGATATAATATATAAGAGATATGACTCAGTAATTCTGAACTGCTAAATGTCAGGGTAGAAAACCAATCAGACTTTTAAAAATGGTTACACCATTTTTCAGAGAAGGGGGGGGGGAGGATACTGCCATGTAGCATTTCAGAATGAGACACAGAATTTAATGTGAAAAAGAACCCGAAGGGTTAATCTCGAATCAGCAGACGGCAAAGGTCGCTAATTGACGTCACTTGTGAAAAACGTCACTGTGTAATACGTCATGAACAGACAATTAGGTCTATGGATGATAGATACAAGGAGGCATAAAATTTACAGCGGTGAATTGTCATCGTAAATTCTTTCAGAAGAGGTAAATTGAATAATTAAACAACCGTTTATGTAAGATATGTAACCAAGGCATACTCTGGAGTTAGGACTGAAGGTAGGCAATGAATATTTAGACCAAAATTCGAGAGAATAGCTCAGCGCTATCAAGTTGTCAACAGACATGGTTTCATCATAAGTAGATCTAGATATGATGATCGGCAAGGATGCAATATAGATAACGGGATACGTTGGCGAATTATCTTGGCATTCTGTATGTGAAAATAAAATGCTGTGATGATACTATGTATACCAGCTCATAGCACATGATCCGTTTCGTGTAATGACATTATGAATTTTGTTTTTTATTATTCTTGTAAAATGTAATGAAACACTGTAAAATGCACTGAAATACTGTAAAATAAACAGGTATATAGATTATAATTACGGTTTGGTTGTTGCATATTTAGTGTTTACGGTGTATATTGTTGTCATGCAATGAGAGAATGAAGGGCAAAAATCTCAATCAAGTAATAAAATTTGTTAGCCAAATGGGAAAATTTTTTGGCTACATTTCAACCAGACTTATAAAAAACTCACCCTAACTCATCAAAAGTAGAAAACTTTGTTAACCAAATGTGAAAAGTTTTGGTCACATTTCATCCAAACTTATAAATAACGCAGTCAAACTTACGAAAAGTAGGAACATTTGTTAATCAAAAGGTGAAAATTTTGGCCAAATTTCATCCAAACTTATGAAAAGTAGGACAATTTGGTAACCAAAGGTGAAAAAATTGGTCAAAGTTCAACCACAAGCATCAACAACTAGGAAAATTTGTTAACGAAAGTGAAAAGGTTAGCCAAAGTTCAAACAAACTCATAAAAAGTAGGAAACTTTGTTAACCAAATGGCAAAAACATCTTGGCCATGTAATAAAATGTGTTAGCCCAAGGGTGAAAATTTTGGCTACATTTCAACCAGACTTATAAAAAGCTCACCCAATCTTATGAAAAGTAGGAAAATTCGTTAACCAAATGTGAAAAGGTTAGCCGAATTTCAAACCAAACTTATAAAAATCTCAGTCAAACATATGAAAAGTCGGAAAATTTGTTAACCAAACGTGAGAAGTTTGGCCAACTGTCACCCAAACTTATGAAAAGTGGGAGATTTTGTTGTCCTGATGTGAAATGTTTGACCACACTTCACCCGAACTTATGAAAAGTAGGAAACTTTGTTAACCAAAGAGCAAAAATCTTGGCCAAGTAAGAAAATGTGTTAACCAAAGATGAAAAGGTTAACTAAATTTCAAACTAAACATATAAAAATCTCAGTCAAACATCTCTTAAACGTATCTTATGTAATAAGTCACTATAATTGAAGGAACAAAATAAAATTTCACAAATAAAATTGTACAAAAAATTAACAATTAAATTTCTACATGAAACATTCAAGTTGGAAACATAAAGAGAAATTTAATTGTTAATTTTTTGTACAATTTTATTTTTGAAATTTTATTTTGTTCCTTCAATTATAGTGACTTATTACATAAGATACGTTTAATTTTCTGAAATACACCTGTTGTTTGCATAGGGGACAGGCGAATATCTTATAAGTTTCGATGAACTTTGGTCAAACTTTTCACATTTGGTTAACAAAGTTTCCTAGTTTTGTATGAGTTTTGTTTGAAATTTGGTCAAACTTGTCCAAAAATTGTCACCTTTGGTTAACACATTTTCTTACTTGGCCAAGGTTTTTACCATTTGGTTAACAAAGTTTCCTACTTTTCACAAGTGTGGATGAAATTTGGTCACACTTTTCACATCTGGACAACAAAATCACCCACTTTTCATAAGTTTGGGTGAAAGTTGGCCAAACTTTTCAAGTTTGGTTAACAAATTCTTCCTATTTTTCATATGTTTGACTGAGATTGTTATATGTTTGGTTTAAAATTTGGTTAATCTTTTCACCTTTGGTTAACACATTTTCTTACTTGGCCAAGAATTTTCCGCTTTGGTTAACAAAGTTTCCTACTTTTCCTAAGTTAGGGTGAAGTGTGGTCAAACTTTTCACATCTGGACAACAAAATCTCCCACTTTTCATAAGTTTGGGTCACAGTTGGCCAAACTTTTCACATTTGGTTAACGAATTTCCCTACTTTTCATAAGATTGGGTGAGCTTTTTATAAGTCTGGTTGAAATGAGGCCAAAATTGTATCCCTCGGGCTAATACATTTTATTACTTGGCCAAGATTTTTTTGCCATTTGGTTAACAAAGTTTCCTACTTTTTATGAGTTTGTTTGAACTTTGGCTAACCTTTTCACTTTCGTTAACACATTTTCCTACTTGTTGATGCTTGTGGTTAAACTTTGACCAAACTTTTCACCTTTGGTTACCAAATTGTCCCACTTTTCATAAGTTTGGATGAAATTTGGCCAAAATTTTCACCTTTTGATTAACAAATGTTATTACTTTTCGTAAGTTTGACTGCGTTATTTATAAGTTTGGATGAAATGTGACCAACAATTTTCTTATTTGGTTAACAAAGTTTCCAACTTTTCATGAGTTTGGGTGAGGTTTTATAAGTCTGGTTGAAATGTAGCCGAAAAATTTTCCCATTTGGCTAACAAATTTTATTACTTGATTGAGATTTTTGCCCTTCATTCTCTCATCGCATGACAACTATATACACCGTAAACACTAAATATTCAATAACCACACCGTAATTATAATCTATATACCTGTTTATTTTACAGTATTTCAGTGCATTTTACAGTGTTTCAGTACATTTTACAAGAATAATAAAAAACAAAATTCATAATGTCATTACACGAAACGGATGATGTGCTATGAGCTGGTATACATAGTATCATCACAGCATTTTATTTTCACATACAGGGCTATACACATTGTATGTTGTTTCTGGGTTTCTTCACACCATTGTCTGAGTAGGTTGGTTTTTCCAGCTGGTAGCCTGGTATGTATATGTCACTTGGTCTGTAGTCATAAGGCTGGTCTCCTGGTTGGTGGGCTGACATCTGAGTATTGTAGAAAACAGGGCCATCAATCATCTGACTGTAGGGCACATCAAACATCTTGCTATTGGGCTCTTCACATAGCTGGTTGCTGGTGTCATCAAACATCTGAATGTAGTTGGGTTGATAACTGGTGGTATAGTATGCGTCTACTTGGTGGCTTCGTTTAGTACCCTGTTTGACTTGAGTACTGTCTTGAGTGTGTTGGACTTGATTGCTTCGGTTGGTGTCTTGTTGCACATCAAACAGCTGGCTATTGGGTTAATCACACATCTGGTTGCTGGGGTCATCACACATCTTACAGTAGCTAGGTTGAAAATTGGCGGTATAGTATGCGTCTACTTGGTGGTTTCGGTTAGTTCCTTGTTTAACTTGAGCATTGACTTGAGTGTTTTGGACTTGATGGCTTCTGGTAGTGCGTTGATTGACATGAGCACTGCCTTGAATGTTTTGTTTACTGACTTGCTTGTCTCTGTTAGTACCTTGATTGATTTCTTTACTGGCTTGGTTAACTTGGTTGAGTCTGTCAAAGTCAGCTAGGATCTCGAGATGCATGGCGCTCATCTGTTCATAATCATGTCGAGTAAGTGCCATACCCGTCTTAGTCGGGAATTTCTGGTCGGCTTCACCGTAAAATCTTCGGATGTGTAACGTCGTCGTTCCTCTGTAGGATGAGACATACACGGCCTAATCACCACCGCCCACTGGTCTAATAGTCTCACCACTACGAGTCATGTAGACCCAGTAAGCAGGCACAGACTTGAGGTCTGTAGTCATCTTCTGTTCACAATGCTTGAGTGTTACCAGCCTCGGGTGTATATACTAGTTTTTTGAGCCACGCGTAAAACCGGTTTCAGCCAGTTTCTTAGGTCAAGCGGTTCAGATTACCCTGACGTGGCTGTTCGTATGGCGCGACTAAGCGTTATACTACCCGCTCCTTGACCTGTTGTATGTTTGAGGTGGGTTGGAGAATGCGGATCATGGTCGCCGCATGACCTCTAGCCATGATGAAATAGATAGCGTAGAGGTCGCGGTGTTACTTGCGCTGTAGTCACTGTGAGCTATAGTCTGCGAAGTCAGAATACCAGTGCTATCCATATACAGTCTCCTCACACCCCTTGTAGTTTTGTCGTCTTGAGGCTTGGTCAGGTATTAAAGACATGCCTGTAAGTATATTACAATCATTTTGTTTTTATGTAGGTGTTTTAATACTCATCCGCTAGTTTGGATTGACTAAAAGTTAAGGATGCCGGTGATGATGTTCGCTCGACATTCGGTGAGGCTGGATCTGGAGTATCCTGTTGTCGATTATAGTCGAGGATGTACTCCTCGATTCTATTCAAGCTTAATGTAACTATTTCTTGTTTGGTGAAGTTTTGTTGTAGTACATCCCGCAGTCGAATCGTTACTAGGTCCGCAAAACTAACACCCTCACCATAATCACAAGAATGACTGAATGGATTCTCAGCTTCTTGATTTTGTGGGACATTAAGACACGCCATGCAGTAGCTCTATGGTTCAGCTATTAGTATGCTCCACAGTTTGCTGATTAGGTATTCGTGGGTCTCGGAATCTGTAAAACAGCTAAGAATAGAGTACTTTATAAGCGTTATAGACATGGATATTACAGATAATAGCTATGGATCTGACATGTACTTTCTGTTACACAGTTCATATATTTCTATCGATAATGGGTATGTGGACCCCGCAGTACACTTTCACTTTCCCCTACGACTACACATTACTACCTATATTACTATGGTGCCACCATAGTGCTGTGTTCAAGAGTTCGAGTGCCAACGCTAATCCATGTCGACCCAGCCTACAATACTATAGGAAGAAATTGCTTGTCTCTTCAGATATATGCGTCTAGCATCATATATCCCCTGTATTATACTATTATTGTTAGGTTATCCATACGATTACTTGGAGAATCACAACGAAAATGTGAAAGCTTTATCACAAAACCAACTTACCATTAGCGAGTTGTAAAATTGTGAGCTGGTTGCTGTTTACTGGGACCGGTACTTCTATTCGCCGAATGCTGGTCGTCTTATACACGGTATTTGCTGACGTAGAATGATTCAGCAGAATATTGTCTGGCCATGTGAACGGATGCAACTCCATCTTTGACCATTAGTCACGTGTTTCGGATGTATCCCATAAGACATGTGAACGGCTACAGCGCCATCTTTGATCGGTTTTAGTCACGCAGTTGTACACTTATACAAGTGCTCGAGTGCGACGCCATCTTTACCGGTTTTAGTCATGTGTTTCCATTGCATACCTAAGTTAAATGACCGGAAGCATCGCCATATTTGATCGGTTATATCGATATGCTGTCAGTACGCTCTGAGTCATCCTCCTGTTTTCCCCAAAGACATGTCTGAACACGTTCACGTACGTTCACTCCGCCGACATATCACTATGGTGAGTCACCCGATCGGTCACCTTCAGCTGATGACGAAGCTGATGCTGATGATGATGATGCTTATGATAATGATTTTATTGGTGGTGGTGGGTGATGATGATGATGGCAGTCCTGATTACAGACACTACAGACGATCATGGGTGCCGGTTGTTCAGAAAGACAACGGCAAGCTTGCCCAGGAAGCACGAATGTTTGAGGTTGACTGCGATGTCCTGTAATAGATATACATCTAGCTGGTGATACACCCTCTTCACACGCACATGACCTGACTGGCGCTCATTCAAGATGACAATTGCAAACTTGCCAAGCACACATGAAACTCCCTAGAATGTTGAGGTAGACTGCGATGTCCTGTAATTGATAGCACACACACTCGCGCGCACGCACACACAGACACGCACACGAATGTGATGATGACACACGAGCACCAATCTATGTTGGGGCTGTCTGTAACGTCATGTAAATGCATTGCATAAACAATGTTGGGACTGACTGCGACGTCCTGTAATAGATAGACATCTAGCTGGTGATACACCCTCTTCACACGCATATGACCTGGCTGGTGTTCATTCAAAATGACAATTGCAAACTTGCCCAGCACACATGAAACTCCATAGAATGTTCAGGTTGACTGTGACGTCCTGTAATTGATAGCACATATGCGCGCGCGCACGCACACACAGACATACACACGGATATGATGATGGCCCACGAGCACCGGTCAATGTTGGGGCTGTCTGCAACGTCATGTAAATGCATTGCATAAACAATGTTGGGACTGACTGCGACGTCCTGTAATAGATAGACATCTAGCTGGTGATACACCCTCTTCACACGAATATGACCTGGCTGGTGTTCATTCAAAATGACAATTGCAAACTTGCCCAGCCCACATGAAACTCCATAGAATATTGAGGCTGACTGCGACGTCCTGTAATTGATAGCACACCCGCGGGGGCACATACACTCGACAGTACACCAACGTACGCACACACACACGACCACATGCGCGCGCACACACACACGGCGAATCATGATGGTACAAGTGCAACCAGACAATATTGGGATTGACTGCGACGTCCTGCAATTGATAACACACACACACACACGCACGCACGCATATATGTACATATCCCGCGTGACCAAGTCATCAAGGCAAGTACGTATATATACCCATTGGGACAACCTACCTGCAGCAATAGAAATACATACATATATAAATAAATAGATAGATAAATTCATAAATACATACATATCTATTTATATTTAATATTTCAAACCATATGTATAACGGTTTTGTATAGCTATATTTTTATTTATATTTTTCGGCGCAAATATTCCCTTCACAGTCCCGGTTGTCTTCTGATCGCTATCTACAATAAGCATTGAAGTCCGGTGCCGTTAATTGACAATCCCGTAGGCGTTCTGCTTAACTGGTATCGGTTAATCTCGCGGTCGCTGGTCATTGTATTTCTTGCGGGGCGTGATGGCTCAGCGCGTGCTCTTTGCCTATTCGCGCAGGTAAAGTTGGTGGTCAGGGGAGCTTAAGAAGGACAGCCGTAAAGGGGAGACAAGAGACATGAATCGTCTCCCTTGGTTTAATTCTATTTATGTTTGTAAACAAAGACGTTATTTGTTTAATAATATTACATATTTTTATTATTATCTCGGGACGTTATGATTTATTTTAAATGAGGATTAGAGTTTTATATTGACATTACAAGTCTCCACTATACATACAAGCAATTGTTGGTTTTTAATTAATTTTTAGGGTTAATTTTTAATAAAATTCTTTGTCTGGTTAGTATATTCCTAAATCAGATTTTTACCATGCGCGTAATGTTGATTCATGGGTAAGGAAGCTTGCCGAATTAACTAGCATACTGAGCCGTGCAAAAGATTATTAATGCAATCCAAAAATGGATCCTCGGGTTAGCTCGAGAGATGGAATAAATCATTTTCTGCCATATTTACTTCGGTCTCCCTCATCAAAGGGGATCGATATGACTGGGAATCGATCACACCACGTGACCACACCACACACACACACACACACACACACACACACACACACATACTGGGACTCGAACCCATCGCCACCGCCACCACCACCCCTGCCGCCGCCACCACCGCCGCCACCGCTGCCGCACCGTTTCCGCCCCGCCGCCCCGCCTCTAGACTGGAAGTAGTCATCACGACAACCGGAAATGGTCACCCAAGAACATAACCGCCATTTTCAAATATCTGGGTCATTTGAGGTCCGTTTTCTAAGTGGTCCGCTGGGGGCGGGATAACTTTCATATAATGAAATACGACGTCCGGAATACCGAAGCGGACCCCAAATGCTAAGTCATTACCTCCTACCCTACTACTTGTAGCATCTCAGAATGAGACACGGAATTTAAAGTGAAAAAGAACCCAAAGGTTTAATCTCGAAACAGCAGACGGCAAAGGGTGCTAAGTGACGTCAATGTGTGAAAAACGTCTCTGTGTAATACGACCCCTAAATACGACAACATATCGAGGCAACAGCTTTAACCTAACAATGATGAGTCTATGCACAAGATGGCCAGAAGGAGTTCCGTAAATATCCATCACGTCTAGTCTCATTTCTCTTGATTTTCAGCAGGATAGGTTTTCCATTGTGTATACTATCCGACAGAGGTAGCCAATTTATTTCTGAAGCTACCCAAAACGCCATGAAGATGATTTGAATACCTCCATATCAATCTATGACCAATGGCGTAAATGAGAATTTAAACGGAGTCCTGAAACGAACTTTGGCAAAGCTCGCGGCGGAACGTCCCAAAGATTGTGACATTTTGTTACCAGCGGTACTATTCGCATACCGCGAAGTGCCACAGGCGAGCACAGGTTTCTCCCCGTTCGAGCTTGTGTACGGAGCAAATCTACGAGGCCCATTGACATTGTACAATGATTTGCTCACAAATAAAGTGCATGACCACCCGAAACGGGAAGCGTATGAGATGATCACCCATCTAATGGGAGAAAATCATTACAGCATGCCAATTTGCAATGTCTGCAATTCTTTTACAAATTCATGATGGGAAATTACACCCTGTTCTTTACTTTAGTAGGAAACTGTCAGAAACGCAAAAGAAATATGCTATCACTGAGCTTGAAGCTTTGGATCTGATAGAAAGCGTAAATAATGTTTCTAAATATCTGCTCAGGAAGAAATTCATTGTTCTGTCTGACAATAAATCTTTACAAGTCTTCAAAGATGGACATTCAAAGAACTCCAGAATACACAGATGGCCTCTTCTTTTGCAAGATTATAATTTTGACATATCTCACATACCTGGTAGAGATAATAATAGGTATTCCAAAGAATACAACAACATGGACTAAAAGCTAAACCTAACAAAGTCGAAATAGGCTACAACGAAGTTCAATTTCTTGGTCATGGAATTTCTGATAAATTTCGAAAAAACATGTGATCACAACAATTTTGGCTGATCTTCTTAGTAGACTATAGAAGACTGTACAGATGTAGCATTTTATGTTACAGTTTGCGTGCATACATGTGTCAGTGTCTTACTTTCAACTCACAGTGGCTCGTGTTCTCTAACAGGAGTGAAAACAATCATACACAAAGAATGATTGTACTCAGACACTCGGCAACATAACTGAAACACTTTAATCACATATTCAACGGCATTCATATAATGCTGCGCTCACAACTAGCGACAATGCCATTGCAAATACATATATACAATATACAAGTTCATAAATGCATAAAACAAAGCACTCACTCAGTCCTTACACAAACTCTACTCTGCATAACGCTTTCTCACATAGAGCACAGCATAATACACTCAACACTTTCTCTCATGTCCGTCCTGTCTCGAGTCCTGAAGCAGTCTGAGCTAACGCCGATGTTTCTCGTTAGCCCTTGTGTTAGTTCCCGTGCGCTTCGTGCGTCACGCTGACCACTAGGCCTCAACTGCGTAGTAGCTGCCAGCCGGGTTAATCGTCGTGCTTGTCCTTCGCCTACAGGCGATGGCGATGGACATTCTGACATTCTTTGCCACCCCCACTTATGAAAGGGATATCCTTTCATCATGGGTGTTTATACATGGTTTAAGTTAATAATATAGTTATAAGTCAGAATCGACTAACTGTTTATCCTGGTAGGTGGCTCTCTGTTATATTTATACATTGACATTTACTTGGTCATGATGCATGATACATATTTCCTTCAGTTCTGCCATGAGGCTACACTCATCAAGTACTGTCCCCTATTTGCATTAGTACCTTGGTTGAAAATGGACTTAAGCCAGCCCGGTAGTTAACAGCGACTAACGATATCTTTCAAACAGTATCCTTTTGTCACGTCGAGTCTTGTGAAGTATTTGGCATCTGTCATTTCTGTCATTATGTCCTCACAATTACCATTGGTTCAGAATATAATTGTGTTACTGCGTTGAGTTTTCGATAATTAACGCATAGACGTATTGAATCGTCTTTTTTTCTAACAATCACGATAGGAGAACAATATTGTTATTGTAATATTTTGATTTTTCTCAAGGTCTAAGATGTTTTGGTGTAATTTGTCTTTGTAATGTATTGGTATTGAATAAGGTCTGCACTTTATTGGTACCTGAGATGTCAGTATGATCTAGTGTTCTACTAGATCCGTCTGTCCTGGATGGTTGGAGAAAATGATTTTATAGTCTTGTAACAGTGTCTGCAGTTGTCTGTCTCAGTCTGAGAGATATTTTTTCTAGATAGTTTGATGTCTTGCAGTGTGTCTGTCGTGTTGAGATAAGGGACTGGTATTTCGTCTGTATCTTCTATGTCTGTGTGGTCTACTACGGTTGTGTTTGCTGCTGTCTGGTCTTGGTCTTCGTCTGTTATAGTAGGGTTTCAACATGTTGATGTGGAATATTTTGTTTTTGTTATTTATTGCCACTTCATAGTCTACTGTTGAAATTTGTCTTAGTATTTTAAAAGGTCCTTGCCAAGGGTCTGCTAAGAGATTTTTGTCGCTGGGTAAGAGAAGTAGCACGTCCTGTCCTGGTGTCAACGTTATTGTTCTGTTCTTCTTGTTTACATACTCCTTGTAGATGGTACCAGATTGTCTTAATGATTCTTTGGCTAATATGCATGATTTCATAATTCTGTCACGTAATGTTGTAACATGCTGGTATGGTGACACTGATTTTTGTTCATTGTTCAATTCAGTTAACAAATTCTTATAAATTGCTAAAGGGCCACGTGGTCTGGCTCCATATACTAACTCGAAAGATGAAATCCCTGTTCTAGAGTGAGGCACTTCTCGGTAGGCGAAAAGTGTAGCAGGTAAAAAGGTATCCCAATCATTTGGGCATTCTTGGGTGACTTTTGCCAACATGTGTTTTAGGTCACCATTATAATACCCGTTGAATGAGGGTGATAGGGGCTGTTGAAACATTGTTTAATGCCTAACATCTTGTTAAAGGCTTGGGTTGCAGCGGAAATAAACTGGCTTCCTCTTTCAGATAGAATAGTGTCGGGAAAGCCTATTCTAGCAAAGATATGGAAGAAAACATCTATGATGTCTTTAGAGGTAATGTTGTTGAGGGCGGTGGCCTCAGGCCATCTGGTACATAGATCAATCATTGTTAGAATAAATATATTTCCTTTTGAAGTTACATGGTTCAAAGGTCCTACAATATCTACAGAAATTTTTTCAAAAGGTCTGATTGGAAGATCTGCTGTTTGTAATTTTGCTTGAGGGTGTTTCCCAATTTAACAAGCTTCTGGCAGACTTCACATGTTCTACAGTATTGTTTGATATCACTGCAGAATTTGGGCCAGTAGAACTGCGTCAGTATTCTTGATCGTGTTTTTGCATAGGCCATATGCCCTGCGAAGGGTACATCATGTGCTAATTGCAGTGCCTTCTTCCGGTGTTCAGTTGGTAACACCGTTTGTTCTATCGTATTGGCATCTTTTGTGTAGTATCTTGTTAGGATACAGCATTTCAACCCAAAGTGGGAGCTAGCTATCTTTGTTAACTTTGGCTTTTGGCCTACGAGTTTAAAATACTTCTGTAATGATAAGTCGGCTTTTTGTGACTTAACAAAGTTTTCTCTCATGTTTTCGAGAGGTGTTATAATTGGGTTTAGTAATTCTAATGTCTCAGTTTGTTTTGTCTCAGATTATAATTCTGCAGCTGATCTTGTTACTGCGTTATTTGATCAAATATTTTCACAGCAAGATGTTACAAGGTCATGTGGCATATCATTCACTTCAGGCAGATTACCAATAATTACTTAACAACATGGGTTAAACAATGCTGCGCATTTTACCTTGCCTGTCAAAAAAGGTGTTTGAATGTAAGCCCATGCAAGTGGATATTTTTCAATATTTACTGAAAAAGTTCTGCATGTTACATGTTTACCTGTGTAAGATGTAGGTTTTATAAAGTCTTCCCTTAAACCGATAAGGGTACTACCACTATCTCTCAAAACAGTGGCTACTTTGCCGTTAACATAGCCCTGATGGATGTTGAGCTTCCCTTTTGAATCCATTACTAAATTGGTTTCCTCATTTGCTATTGGTATGGAATAACCACATGTTAATAAAACATCTTCATGGAGGCGGTTGCAGGTAGTGCACTTTTCTATGTGGAATACATCGATAGTTTCTGCTGCATTAGCTGGATGTTGATTTACTTCTTGCTCTTCTTCAGAGGATGAGCTATCACACATTGCAGCATTGGCTTTCCTTGTCATTTGCTTTCCTTTACAAGCCTGACGCCAGTGGCCGTACGCTTTGCAAAGATAGCATTTACTCAATCGTTTATAGTTCTTTCTTACCCTCTCTTGCTCATCTATGTGATTTTGTAAATAGGTAAGGTATCCTGGTTGTTTATCACACATTTCACTTTCATTATGGTTATAATTACAGTATTTACAACGGTAGTTGTTAAATTGTCTAAATGGTTTTTGTTTGCTGTAACTGGTTGGTGCTGTCTCTTTAAGAACATTTACAAAACAGTCTTTATTGGCTGTAAAATAAACCGATCCTCGTTTCTCCATATGCTGGACAGTCTCACATTCACACTCTTGTAAACATCGTTAAAAAGGTGGTGGCAGCGATGGTATGATCTTATCTCTCAATATTAGACCTTTCAAGCGATCAAAATTGTCAATTTTCTCTGACGATAACCATTTACTGAAAACGTCTTGAACATGTGATGTATAATCAAAGAATGTTTAAGTTGCTTTTGGAGATAATTAAGCAAACTGTTCCCTATAACCTGCCTCATCTAATAGAAAATGTGCCATGATTTTGGCTTTCATGTAGTGATAGTCTTTTCTTAACTCTTTAGGGAAAGTTTCTATGACTTTTAATGGTTCCCCAGATATACTTCTCATATAGATTATGTTCCAATCTGTAAGAGGTACTTGGTAATGATCCATTATTGTTTCAAAATTTTGAGTAAATACTGAAATACAATCCCCAGTAGCGAAATGTTTTACGATTCCTTGATAATTCTTATACTGGTTTTCTTTTTCTTTCATTTCTAGGTTTCTAGATTCTCTGTCGGTAGCAGTTTCGATTTCTAGCTGCTTAAGTTTCAACTGCATTTCCAACTCTTCTCTTTTACTTTGTGCGCTGATTTCAGCTTTTCTTAGCTCAGCGTCTAACTCAGCCTTTTGTGTTTTTAGTGTCAAACGCAGCCTGTTTGTTTTTAGAGTCTAACTCAGCCCGTTTGTTTTTAGAGTCTAACTCAGCGTGTTTGATTTTGGCCTCTAACTCTGCCCTTTGAAGTTCCCTTTCAGCAGCTCTTTCCTCTCTGTCTTTAGCTTTTTCTTCTAATTGTATCTGTTCTGCATATTTTGTCTCACTCCACTTTGACAACTCATCTCCGATTAGATTTAATTTCAGGCCAGCCTCAATAAATTCGTATAATGTATCCATGGTACTTTTACAATTACGTTACACTGGTCTTATAAAGAAATAATTATAACATGCAATCAAATATAATACATGTACAATATACAATAGTGGAAAACGAATTTGCAGATAAGGCCTGATCCGCTACAAAAGTATATTAGGAAAAAAATACTTTAGTGCCGATGGGATTCGGAGCTTTGGAAGTCTGTTGGTACTGCACCAGAGAAGGGATGCTTGGTCTTTTACAGCCGGGAAGATCAATTTCGTACTTCTACAGTTATGCTGGCAAACCTGTTTACTTGGGAGAGAGAAATATTAGTATGTGTTTGACTCTGTGGTGTATGCGATGTCAACTAAGTGTTTATAGGTTTGTATGCCGTCAAGTATAAATGTATTGTCGTCTCGTCGTCAGTTATCAAATTAATGGAAATTTAGTACACCTGTAAATTACTGACTACTATTGCTCTTTCTTGCTCATGTTTTCATTCTCAATTGACAAGATCTAAATTTTCAATCATTAGCTTACAAGTGTAATTTGTTCACAATGGGAAGAGCTTCCCACGTTCAATTACTGGCTTACAAGTATAATTCGTTCAAAGCCGGACGAGCCCCAACGTTCACTCCCTGTCAGGGTCTTACTTTCAACTCACAGTGGCTCGTGTTCCCTAACAAGAGTGAAAACAATCATACACAAAGAATGATTGTACTCAGACACTCGGCAACATAAATGAAACACTTTAATCACATATTCAACGGCATTCATATAATGCTGCGCTCACAACTAGTGACAATGCCAAAGCAAATACATATGTACAATATACAAGTTCATAAATGCATAGAACAAAGCACTCACTCAGTCCTTACACAAACTCTACTCAGCATAAGTCTTTCTCACATAGAGCATAGCATAATACACTCAACACTTTCTCTCATGTCCGTCCTGTCTCCAGTCCTGAAGCAGTCTGGGCTTTCGCCGATGTTCCTCGTTAGCCCTTGTGTTAGTTCCCGTTCGCTTCGTGCGTCACGCTGACCACTAGGCCTCAACTGCGTAGTAGCTGCCAGTCGGGTTAATCGTCGTGCTTGTCCTTCGCCTACAGGCGATGGCGATGGAGATTCTGACACATGTTAAAGTGGAGTAATACAGTATTCCGAATAGCACTTTCACTCCTGAACTGTTGTATAGAACGCTATAAATATCCAACATGCAGTTTGCCATATGTACTTTAATTAAGTAAATGATAGTCAGATATGTACAAATTTTGTCCTATTTTGTTGAATGCCAGAATGTGTAGAGGACGAATGTGATTGCACACGGACCCTGTGAGCACGACACTACGCCAGACGAGTGATGTGATACAGTGACGTTATGCTTATACCCGAGTCGATCGTAAACTAAGTCGGGGATATAGTTTGGACAACACCAACAAGCATCACCACCGCAAGAACACCACGTGATGTTACCAACTTTTAATATCAATCGATTAAGCATTTTGTCTCCATTCATTGGTACAATCATTTCATAGACCATATATGTTTAACATCTCAACGATCATGATCATACCACCATAGCATGATCACATATATGCAATCTATACGTCATTGATCAGTCATCACACTATTGATGATAGAATCATGCCATTCAAACATTGAATATATCAGTCACATACCATTTATACGTCATGGAATGAGTGATACTATTATTTGATGCCATAGGCGTTTGCAAAATCATAACAGTACAACAGAGAATTTTTTTTTTTTTTTGTCTTGTGGATAGGATTTTGGAAGCAAAACACAGTCGAATATAACATACACTATTTATTTCAAAACAACAAACACGCAGAACATTACAGACTAAACATACCTCCAGCCATCACCACCTTAAGTCCAAGGTCTGAATAGCTTGAATGAGTCAGATAATGAATACATTTATGATCAATGTTGCGGTGAACACAGCATCGTATTATTTATGATATATATAATAATTAACATGAAACAATTTTGTTATATGTTTTCATGCAATGTAATTCTACATGTAATTTTCTGGTTTTGACATAGTATTACAATATTTACTATAATGTTATAACTTATCATGTTTAAAGGTTCTAAGATTTCAATGTTCTACAATTGGTGATTGATAGTTGTGATCATTCCATTTACTCTAAGGTTTGCTTCAACACAGTATGAATACGTAACCTCATCTGTATTATCGATTGGGCACGTTGAGGGTACATACTCCATAGCAGGAATAAAGACGAATGCAGAGACACACAAGTCAAAATCACCAACAATAGTATTTCAAAAGAAAAAGATCAGGCTAAAATTACTGTAGTTACTGTACATAATAATACATGACACATTAAGAATGTCAATATGATGCTACTATGTCATTATTATTTTAATGTATAATTTGATTTTTGCTGCAACAGTTAAGTACATAGAATTAGGTTGATAACACCCATCCATGTGGATAGGCATACGTAATAATGATCTATAAGAACAAGTCGTCAGATATTAAAAAAAAACAAAGCAGGATAAGAACCTAAGGTCTCACACATAGAATTGGAAGAAATAGAAATGTCATGAGGACTCTTACAATTCTACAGCTACGAAGGCAGCAAACCTCACCTATTGAATATAGTAAGCAAGTAAAGGTCAAACGGTAACCGATAAAGACAACATAGCAAGTATGATGCTGAAAGAAAAGTCATATAAGTATCTATACATGACACATGTCAAATACCAATACTAATACAGAGGGCAATTATACCATTTAATCACACACGTCCCCTCAATCGGGCGTAACGGCTTTGGTTGGGGATGCTTGTCTATAGGGGAAATGAGGGACTACTATGGGGAGGCCGCAGGACCTTATGAAACTCATAGATTAGTTAGCACAGCCCTACTATAGGCTGATGCTACACGACATCTATTAGGGCTGTAGATAGAAGTGCGTGCCTGTAAAAATAATATTATATTTTTTACATGATTTTGTGTGTGATTAATAGGAGGCGATATCATCGTATTGGCACAGTTATACGTATGTGGGAATATGTCTATTTGGATATAATATATAAGAGATATGACTCAGTAATTCTGAACTGCTAAATGTCAGGGTAGAAAACCAATCAGACTTTTAAAATGGTTACACCATTTTTCAGAGAAGGGGGGGAGGGATACTGCCATGTAGCATTTCAGAATGAGACACAGAATTTAATGTGAAAAAGAACCCGAAGGTTTAATCTCGAATCAACAGACGGCAAAGGTCGCTAATTGACGTCACTTGTGAAAAACGTCACTGTGTAATACGCCATTAACAGACAATTAGTTCTATGGATGATAGATACAAGGCGGCATAAAATTTACAGCGGTGAATTGTCATCGTAAATTATTTCAGAAGAGGTAAATTGAATAATTAAACAACCGTTTGTGTAAGATATGTAACGAAGGCATACTCTGGAGTTAGGACTGAAGGTAGGCCATGAATATTTAGACCAAAATTCGAGAGAATAGCTCAGCGCTAGCAAGTTGTCAACAGACATGGTTTCATCATAAGTAGATCTAGTTATGATGATCGGCAAGGATGCAATATAGATAACGGGATACGTTGTTGAATTATCTTGGCATTCTGATAATTAAATGTATACATATTTGGACACGCCAATATATATTAAGATTATAATATGCTTATTAACATGGCACTGACCCTCCCATCAACATGGGAACGGTGACCTTTTTCCTGACGTAACAAACTTATGCAATTAAACGTTGAATGAAAAGAAATGTCAGCCTTCCTCAAGTCATTTAATGTTCATTGAAGTTGCTCCTGTTACGCTGCCAGACTGTTTGGTGGACAGCGAGCTGAGGGAAAAGCAAAACAACATTTTGGCAGCTGGGAACTTAAAGAATAAAATAAAATCATAAATAAATTAATGAAATCTAAATAATAATAATACAATTAACAATAAATTAACTAATTAATACAAAATAAATGCACACGGGGCCACATTTAGAATAATTAATTTGAACATTAAAGTTGCTAAATGTCAAAGGTTACAGGAAAGATGGTCGTCACCATTGCACTTGGCGTTGCCTCATCTGGCCAAGTCTCTCTCTCTCTCTCTCTCTCTCTCTCTCTCTCTCTCTCTGCAGAACGAACCCTGCCATTCCACTTGTTCACTCTTATTCGACATGAATAATTTGGGAAGTGATGTTAATATCTTTTCAACTCCGCAGACAAAAACCATATATACCCTGTACAGGTTCGTTGGGTTTCCAAGAGTGAGGACAATGCTTGACTGTTGAATGACAATCATCATCGTACTATCTTGTACCGACTCTCTTTTAATCTCAAAACCTTGAGTGTTTTTATCACAGTAGTAACCATATTCATATGGGAGGTGAGAAGAAGCCACCTTCTCCCAACGACATTTCCCACATAGTAGAAATGAATTACTTTCTCCGTAATCCCTTTTATCCACGTGAGCAAACGCAGCTGCGCGAGGAATGGTAGCGGTTCTCGCCGCACCCGTTACTTACGGGATATGTGAGCCGGCCGCTCAAAAAGCAATGACAAACTACTGAGCGTAATCTTGCCATGAAATCAACACCAGCGGTAAAATGCTGGTTTTCACATCGATATCATGTAATACGATATGCGGGAAAAAAGAACTGCATTAGAAAGATGCTATGTCACGATACCTGAGAAGTTCCGTGCTATCGAAACATCACACACGCCCATTACAAAGAGCAGTAGCAAGCAATGTGCAGCCTAACCTCCTTAGTCGCAATTTAAGGTACACTTATTATATACTGGGTTGCTATTATTTAAGTCCATGGTGAGCTGTGACAGCACGATCAAATTGGAGAGATAAGAGAAAGGCAATGGGAAGTAAATGGAGATACTAGAAAAACATGTAGCCTCCCGAAGAGTGTTTTACTGTAGGTTTGTGATATAATAGAGGTACCATAGTTTCTCAGTAGGTGGTGAATCCTTTCCTCATTGTCACCGGAGGACGAGCCCAGGCGACAAATCCGCGTCCGAAAGTGCTCAAAACATTATCAGCGCAGTTCCCAATATCGCTCCCGCAGTAGATTCTATATAGAATAGCGTAGTAATTGATTCTAGGCGCACACTGTTTAACTTCTTTAAACTAATTTATTTTTGAGCTAAGATAAACGGACTTGACACCCGGTGGCGTGATGAAATAATAAAACCACTTTTTACGACACCATAATAGCGTTCTCATCACATCAACTAATACATTAGCAACATAAATACAACAAACATCCGCTTACATACCACATACAAACTAATTCGCGCACAAATTCACGTTAGTCTGGTTGACGACAGTTACCTGTATTTTCACAAACGCAATAAAACATGAAAATTGTAGCGTTGACAATTATACTATTGTTGACAAGTGTACTTTGTGTACATTCCTGCCCTATCGAAAGTGGGTTACTTTGTTTTACGCTTTTCTCAATTAAAATTTATTGTCAGCACCATTATTATGTGTCATATGGATAAGGGATGGCGATCTTATGTCATGAGCCATCTGAGAATAGCCGTTGTCGTATTATGTTATATATTTAAACCTCACATGTATTGATACCATTATCTCTCATGCCCGCTGTGGACTAACTGTGTCAGATGTCATGAAGCTATTGGAGGCACGGAAGTTTTGACGATAATCTTGACTGCCAGTGCGGTGGCTATAGGTTCGAATTCTCACTGAGGCGGGTCGCATATCGAACAGTCTAAAATTAGTACCATGTAATTTCTTTGAAAGCAAAGGCGAAGGACGTCAAATTGAGCTAACTTCCCCCATTAGTGATGATGTGTCTAGCACCCTAAAAGCCTTTATGTATAGATTAAATAAGTGCATTTGAACCAGATTGAAAATAATGAAATAATTTGTGGGTTGCTCAAGTTCAACTTGATATACGCCAGTTATTCCCACAACTTCATCTACGCTTACCAATAACACCCCAGGAAGTCTTCCTCCGCTGGATTGCCAGATCTTGCATTCAAATTGGCCCAAAAGGCATAGATTGGCCCCATTGTGGTATCCATTGCAATACACAGATTTAACCGACGTATTCACTGTTACTCACCAAGCGTTAACAGCCAGGACGACATTTTTGAGGCAGAGAATACCACGGTATAAACGGCAGGGATGGTCTTCCCTGTCTTTAAAAAATCATTATTATCTCTTCAAGGTCAAAGAGTGAGTGATATTGAGTGAAAACATTTAACAGAAACATATATTTTCGCTCGGAAGATGTGTGGTGTCCTTGATATTTTAGATGCATGAAGACAGGCGTGTGGGAAAAGGCTGATTAATATTGTCAGAAAATGTCAGTATGTGCATTGTTGTTTAGGTACAAGTGGGGGCCAATGGCATTTCCAGTCTTGTGGGATTTGTGGTTTTCAGGAAGGAACCGGGGTATTATGCCCACACGGAATTGCTGCTCTTTCGGTAGCCACATCCAGCTATTTTATTTTTTAACTTCGAGCCGGTGCTATCCTTACTCACGGCATAATATGAATTAGGATCTTTACTCTCTCTTAAGACCAAGATATTTCATCATTATGAAGTAGATCATCAGCAGAACGTCGCTCACATCACTTCAAGCAGAAAAGCATATTAATGTGTGGCCATTTTCCCTGCCTCGTGCGCTCTCATACACACGGTGTCAGCCATTTCCCCTGCCTCATGCACTCTCATGCCCACGGAGTCTGCCATTTCCCTTTTCTCATACACTCTCATGCCCACGGAGTCTGCCATTTCCCCTGCCGCATGCACTCTCATTCTCACGGTGCCTGCCATTTCCCCTGCCTCACACACTCTCATACTCATGGTGTCTGACATTTCCCCGGCCTCATGCACTCTCATACCTAGGGTATCTGCATTGTCTTGTGTCCACCTTCGAGTTGGTCGAGGTTTGCTTCTATTACTAGGAGCCCTGTCTTCCATCACTGTTCTTTCCATCCGCTATGACATATAATATGGCTAAAGTGTTCTTCGACGTTCACATCGTGTATAATGTTAGTACCTTTTTCTCTTCTTGGCTTAAGATAATATGAGAACCTGTCTTTATCATTTGAGCTGACAGGATGCATTATTGTCTTTACTGATTGTGAGACTAACCGTGACTCACATCCATATGTTGAGACAGGAAATATGCATATTTTAAGAAATGAACTTTACCTTGTTTGCTTAT